>VSMD01044071.1:0-21422 GCA_008750895.1 Mirza zaza
TTTTTGAGACAGAGTCTCACTTTATTGCCCAGGCTAGAGTGAGTGCCGTGGCGTCAGCCTCACTCACAGCAACCTCAAACTCCTGGGCTCAAGCAATCCTGCTGCCTCAGCCTCCCAAGTAGCTGGAACTACAGGCATGTGCCACCATGCCCGGCTAATTTTTTTCTATATGTATTAGTTGGCCAATTAATTTCTTTCTATTTATAGTAGAGATGGGGTCTCACTCTTGCTCAGGCTGGTCTCGAACTCCTGAGCTCAAATGATCTGCCCACCTCAGCCTCCCAGAGAGCTAGGATTACAGGCTTGAGCCACCGCGCCCGGCCAGATTTAGCTCTTAATATTTGGGTCTTTGATCCATTTTGAGTTAATTTTCCTACATGGTGTGAGGCAAGGGTTTTGTTTGTCTTTGATCATTATCTTTTCTATTGGCATGAAGACATTTTGGCTTATTTAACATTTTGGTGGGGAGATGATAACTGGGAGTTCTGAAAGTACTTTCTAAATTTTTTTGATTAATTAATTAATTTTTTTTTTTTTTTTTTTTTTTTTGAGACAAAGTCTCTGTTGCCCTGAGTGGAGTGCTGTGGCATCAGCCTTACTCACAGCAACCTCAAACTCCTGGGCTCAAGCAATCCTCCTGCCTCAGCCTCCCAGGTAGCTGGGACTACAGGTGTAGTCCACGCCACCTGGCTAATTTTTCTATTTTTAGTAGAGACGGGGTCTTGCTCTTGTTCAGGCTGGTCTCAAACACCTGAGCTCAAGTGATCTTCCTACCTTTGCCTCCCAGAGTGCTAGGATTACAGGTGTGAGCCACTGCTCCTGGCCTGAAAGTACTTTTTAAAATCTGTTTAAGAAATGTGTATTGAGGGCCTCTTCCGTGCTTAGCATTGTGTGTCCATGGGTTCTTGGATGGTAGTGCTGAACAAAGAGGTGTCCCTGTTCTTGTGGGGGTGGAAGGAGGTGGAGGGATGAGTAAATACAGGAGGTACATGTCAGGAGGTGATGAAGCAGGAAGGGGGTAGAGTAGAGAGAGACCCACTGAAGGGCATGTGTGGATGGGAGATACAAGTGACCTTGTTCGTATCAGCGTAGTCCCGTGGAGGAGCCCTCCAGGTAGGGGAGCAGAGGTGCAAAGATCCTGAGGTGAGAGTGGCAGGAGCTGAGAGAACGGGGTGGTGGTAGAGTGGGGGTGGCTGGAGATGGGGTCAGAAAGACCACCTGCAGGGTCTCCTGGCCAGGGCAAGGACTTTCCTTGTTAGGTGGAATATTTTGCCAAAGGAGCATTGATGGGAGTTCCTACCTGTTGTGTACACCTCATCATGGGACAGCTTAGCTCAGCTGTCACCCAGAGGTTGCTGCAGATGTAGCTGTCTGTACCCAGGACTCTCAGCCTCACCCCTGGGGGAAGATTTCCATTTACAGGGTGGAGGGTAGAAATAGGATTCTTGTCCCAGCTCTTACAGCTATGTGGGACGTGCTGTGAGGACTGTTTATGGGTAGGCCCACAGGCTCCGTTGGGACCAGAAACCAACTTCCGTGTTAGCAGCAGATCTGCCTGCTCGCCCGCTGTGATCCTCTCCGCAGCTCTGTGGTGCTGTGGGACACTTGCAGGGAGGAGCCTGACGAAGGGAGTGTGGGCAGGGCCTCCAGCCCGCGTCACCACCTTTGCCGGGTGCTCTGATGAAAATGGCAAGAGATGAATGCTCGGTTTCCTCACTTTCCACTCAGTGTTTCCTTCCTGGAGCAGACAAGGCTTTTCTGGCCCTTACTGGAATTTTCTGTGCAAAACCTCCTGCCATTTCTAGCCACAGGCCTTGATGGAGCTGGTGGTCAGGGCTGCAGCTTTGCCCAGCCTGGCCCTGAGATAGCGTGGCCCTGGAAGGGTTAAGGCCTCTCATTTTGTGAAGTGGCGCCCAGTGGGCACGTAGCAGATGGCATGGAAATGGTAGGCGTAACCCTTCGTAGGCTCACGGCCCAGGAGGCAGCTGGGAGGGGACAGAGGGCTGGTCCCTTCCCAGGGAGGGGAGTATGACCAGCTAGCCCTCACAGTGACGTCTCACAGCCAGGGCTCTGGTCACCGCTTATCTGTGGAGGTTTGAGACTGCTCAGGTTCCCCTTCGCAGGCAGCAACACCTTTGTCTCTGTGTTGTGTGCCCTCCGTGGAGCATCTGTCTGTCTCTGGAGCTGCAGGGGTGGGCTTGGGTACAGGCCCCAGCTGGTGGGTGGTGTTGGGTGCTGAGCACTTCTGAGATGTCACACACAGAAGCCAAGCCAGCCCGGGTCCTAGGAGCTATTGATAAGAGTTTAAAAGACACTTATGTGCCTCTTGTCCTTCTCCTCATGAACCTGTTGTCAGTTTAGGTGTGCTTTATTGTCTGGTATGACTTGGGGACAAAGGCAGGCTTTCATCTCATGTTACTGGGAATGGGCACTCAGGCCATGGCAGAGAAGGAACGCAAAAGGAGTTAACTGGGATCCTTGTGAAGGCCTGTGGTGGTGGTCGGCAGTTTGTTCCCCGTTTTTGGAAGTTTTCAGGCAATTAGTAGTATCTAGGAAAAGACAACAGCACAATCTTTTCCCTATCTCCAGTTATTTTTGATTTGTTTGTTTGTTTTCTCCAGATGAGTCTGGGTAGGGAGGTTGAGGTCTGGAGACCTGGCTCTCCCAGGCCTGGCCCTGCGTGTCTGGCCCCTTGGTGAGTCTGAGAGGCGGAGCATAGTATCTAGCAGGCAGTTACTGGGAGCAGTGACCTAAGTATTTTGTAGAGATCACTTGTCCCCAAAACTGCTTTATTCTGCACACAGTGCTAGAGTGAGATGCTATTAGGGCTGCTCTCCACTGCACAGGCTCAGATGCAACTTGGGTTTAGGAATTTGCAGACCATCAGGTTTTTAAAGTTTTATTTATTTATTTTTTGAGATGGGTCTTGCTGTGTCGCCAAGGCTGTCCCTGAACTCCAAGGCTCAAGAGACCCTCTTGCCTCAGCCTGTCCAGTAGCAAGGTTTTATTTTTTAAATGTTGGTGGTTATTTTAGTATATTAGCGTTTCTATGATATTTTGCTCTCCAGGTTAATTTTGTTAAAATACATGCAGAGCATTATTTTGGAGGCATTGTTTACAAGTCCTCTGCTTTAAAAAATTGTAAACATGTGTTTTATTTTTAAATGGGAAAGCCAGAGGCGCCTTTCTGTCTTACTCCTTTCATTCTTACTAACCTGCGTCTCTGGAACCAAGGACTGAAGACGGGTGTCTTGGTCTGACTTTGCCTCTGATTCTCCACCAAGCTCATT
This sequence comes from Mirza zaza, assembly GCA_008750895.1. Classification (NCBI taxonomy): domain Eukaryota; kingdom Metazoa; phylum Chordata; class Mammalia; order Primates; family Cheirogaleidae; genus Mirza; species Mirza zaza. Next base: position 3,291 of record VSMD01044071.1, read on the forward strand.
GGTGATGGGAATGAGCTTGTGTTGAGAGGGTCACTAGCATTTCAGATGGAGCACCTCGCCAGCCAGCAGTGCAGCGTGGGGGCACACCTGGGTTGTCCATGTGCCCTGTAAGGAGGCAGTCGGTATGCTCCTGAGTGAACTTCCCACCGACTCCTGCGTCTGAGCGCGGCACGTGTAAGCTGCGTCTGTTGCTGGAGGGGTTAAGTAGGGAACACCCTCAAGGGCATCCCCCTTTTGGGAGTGCCAGTGCCGGCATTTATGTATTTGGTGGCTTGAGGGGAAGCACTTTGTTTAAATTGTGTGTGTGCTCGTGTCTTTTTGGAGTGTGTTCTGTGCTGTTTGACAGCTCTCCGTGCTCCTTCCCTCCGTCCTTTGGGACCCTGTTAAAGGTTCCAGTCTCCTCACTCTCACCGGTTGGGGGTGGTCAGGATCCACTCCCCCTCACCGCAGGCCTGTTCTTCAATATATTCAACTGAATACAAACGTCTGTCCCCTCTGTACTGGAATGCTTCTCCAGCTGCGTCACCTCATTACGTTTAAAAGACATTTGTCAAAAGTTTGAATCTCCTTTTATTTGGCTTCATCTACATTTCTTGGAGACAAATTTTCACACTCCTATGTATTTCTGCAGTGTCACCTTTTCTACTACCATTTCTTCCTCCCTCTTGCATCTCTTGGAATCCAGTTTCTAGCCTAGGGGTCCGGCTCAAATAAAGCGGTTCTGGATTCTTCCTCTCTTCCTTTGGACCAGCACGGTGGACTCCTTTTTCACTGCTGGCTTGTAATCAAATAGTGGTTCGCACACACGTCTCCCGGTCCTCGCTGGGTCTGTACTTCCAGGATGGCTGGGACCCGAGCTGCCCCTCCCCTGTCTGTTCTTCATAGAGGAGGCGCCCCAGGGTCACCAGCCCCTAGGATGTCACCATAGAGCACAGGGTGAGTCTTTGTTGTTGGGGATGGCCTAGCTGAGAGCCTGTGGGGCGAGGCGTGCTATGAACTAGAAGGGGTGTCCCAGGCACTGATCAGGCTCCTCGTGCTGAAGTTCCCTTCATGGTTCATGCATCGTTCAGATTAGCAACAGTAAACAGCAGTCAGTTCTTGTGGCTTCGCTTGAAGCTGAAATCACTGTGTGTTTTCATCATGAAGTAGTAGCAACAAGGGAGCTTGTGGTGCTGGTGATTGGAGAACGTTCCGCCGCTCCAAAACGGGTGAGAAATTCGGGCTGAAGTGGAAAGGGTGGGTGAGAATCTTCGCAGTCCGCAGGGGTCTGGGCTAACTCACAAGCTTCTGAGTTGGTGATTCTGGCCCTTGTGTCTGATCTCATTTCCATACTCGTGGTTTTCCTTATTCTTAAGACCAGTGGATCAGCGGCTGTGTGGACACTGATAGTTCATGGGAACTGCCGTTCTTTTACTGAGAATCGAACACAAGACAGAGACTTTTCCTGAGATAATTGGGCAAGATTTGGAAGTAGCAGGAGGGAATGAAAGCTGTGTGTACACGCGTGTGTATGAGTGTTGTGCAAGGTTGCTCCGTAACTAGCCCAGTGTGCTATGGCTTTAAGGGGCAGGGAGGTGTCTGTTTGTCTGCCCTGTGTTCCTTGTCCCCTTTCTTCTCTTGCTGCCCTCAGCTTCCCTGGAACCCACAGCCCAGGCTCAGGCACTGAGAGCCTTGCTGTAGCTGTCAGAGGCTGACTGTGAGACTGCCCATCTTGTGAGAAGCCTTTGAAAGGGTGACTGCATTTCTTCAATAGTACACAAGAATCTTTTGGTCATGTGTCTTATTTTTATAAAGTGGTTGTTCACCTGATGGGCTATGTAGGCCTCTCAACACCAGGCAGAAGGATCAGAAAACCCGTATCCAGTCCCCAAGTCCAGAGCCCCAGTGTGGGCTGGATAGGATGCAGGTTGCCACTAGGCTAGGGGTGAAGTGATGTGCAGGATTGAAGGTCCAGGGTGCTGGGATGACCCAAGCAGGTCCTGGTACAGCCCCGCCCCTGGCCCGGGCTGTGGTGCCACTGTGGCACTGCAGCTGTAGGCAGAGTGCACCACATGCAGATCTTTAGCCCCCAACAGTGACTTTGTTCCAGGACCATGATCCATTCTGTGGGATAGGACATGGTGCAGGGTGCCTGTCTGCCCTGCAGTGGGATAGTCGTGTGTAGGGGAGGTGGGGGGACGGGTGGACCCCATCCTCCTGGATGCCTCCCCCACAGCTAGGTAAAGTGTTCTTCTTAGGGGTTCCTTGGCACAGACATCTGATCTCTCCTTCAGCCTTCAAGGGGAAAGGTCAGTCCTGGTTACCTAGGGAACCCGTGCCCTGTGGCTACTTTCCTGTCATGAGGCATCTCTGGGGCCCCCAGGCCTCTATCAACTAGTAGTAGTGTGCTTGGATCATGCTTTGCACCCCAGCTGAAACATCCCGCTCTCAGTGAGGCAGGGCTCTGAGCCCCTCAGGTCCTTGTCAGCCCCCCTTCATTTCCTTAGGGCTTTGCGCTGATGCTCAGGCATCTGGGCTGAGGAAGTGCTTGCTTCTCTAAGTGGGTTGAAGTTTCATCCACTGCAGTAATTGAGTTTATAGCATGTAATTTCCTTCTACGAGGGACCTGTTTATCTTGAGAGTTCCAAGTGTGGACTTTTAGGACAATATAAAATTGACCCTGCAGTGATCTGTCACGTTTGCACTTGGCCCTTTCTGAAACTACATTTCTTCTGACTTGTCAAAAGAGTTAACACGAGTCCTGGCCTTGGATTGAATTTACACATTCTAGTCCCATTTTTTGAAACCCACTTTTCTCTGTAGTCAGTTCTGCTATAAGGCTTGTTTTGGAAAAGGTTTCTTCCAATACTATTTTTTTTCTTTTTTCCTCCTGGACGAAGTTCTGGGGCCCCAAGAGAGGGGAGCCCCAGAAGTCTCCCCAATACGATTGATGTATTAGGGAACAGTTGGAACATAACACAAATATTGCACTTGGTCATCTGTGGTTTTGTCCAGGAGAAACACCAGTCTAGGAGTTTGAAAACAATGGTGGCTTGTTTTGGTCAATAAAGTTTTATTGGGACACATCCACAGCCATTCAGGTATGTACAGTTGGCTCTCCATATCCTTGGATTCCACTGACTATGGGTCAAAAATATTTGGAGGGTCAGACAAGGACAATACTACTAAAAATATATATATTTGAGGGGATACAATAAAAAATACCAATGCAACAATATAAAAGAATACAAATAAAACTACAGTATAACAAATATTTATATAGCATTTATATTGTATTAAGTATTATAAGTAATCTTGAGGTGATTGAATGTATATGGGAGGCTGTGCAGAGGTTATATGCAAATACCATGCCATTTTATATTAGAGACTTGAGCTTCTGAAGATTTTGGTATCGGTGAGGGTGTCTTGGAACTAAGACCCTGAAGATACTGAGGAACAGCTGTACTATCAGAACTACAGGGCCCAAGGGCCCGCAGAGCCAGAAATATTTACTGCGTATTCTTCCAAGAAAATGTTTGCCCACTCCTACACTAGGTGAATCCAGAAAACTGTTCGCAGCTTAGCAGAGCACCTACCCATATATAAAATCAAAACGCCCACACCTCAGACATGCACCAAGCCTCCTAGAGGCCTCACACATTATGGGCCACACCCATTCCCTTCTGGGATCAGACAGCCTCCTTCCAGCACTTCAGGCTGATTCCGAAACCTCAGCCCACCCATGCCCACAGTGAACATCAGGGCTTCTCCCTGGTGAGGGGTCAGACTTTATGTAGCATTTGTCTGTTTCTTAGCCGTTGCACAGGTGTACAACTGTGCTGGCTGTGTATCCTTATTTACCAGGTTCCTGTCCATCTTTTTTATGTTGCAGGTGAAGTTTTGGGGTCTTGTGCCCCAATGCCATTATTCTCGTAAGCCCTGTGTTTATATTACATGATTTTGCACCCCACAGTGGTTTTTAGAAATGCTGTGTATGTTGTGCTACAGGAGAATTTACTGTACTTTGAAAGCAAACAGCAAAAGGTGTGGTCTTTCTCATGACACTCAATAAAGTCATAATCATTTCATATCTCATCTGGACTCGGTGGGGCAAGAGCTTAAGTTCAAACCCAAATTGCCGCTGGAGAGGTGCTCCCAGTGTCCTTTGGAGCCTTCAGGCCTGACTCTGGGTGCTTGAACAGGTGTTCTGAGGGGCACCGCCTGGAGGAGCACAGCCTTTAGCTCATCGTTCTACCTGGTTGACACATGACCTGACCCTTTTGTGCCACCTATGAAACGGAGGCTGATGATAGTATTCACCTAACAGGTGGTTGTGAGGATCATCCAGGGTGATTCATGTTGGGTAAATGCTCAGTCGGTGTTAGGTGTTTTGCCCTTAAAAGAAAGAAGAGCCCACATGTCTGGTACTAGCAAAGCAGCAATAAACTCGGTTTAGAATCCAAGTTTGGAAAGGGAGCCTGAAGAGTCTGTTCTAGTCCCCCCATTCAGAGCTTCTCTCTGTAAGACCTACATCTGCTCATGCATCTGGCATCTATAGTGCACCTATTGTCTGGTTGGCATTCTTCAGGACTGAGGATACCCCAGGGACATTGATGAGGTGCCCCAGCTGTCACATAACCTAGCCTATTACCTGGTGAGCGGTTGTGACATTCGGAGTACTCTAGTGGGGGCAAGTGGGGTGAGGGCTCATGCCTTCCAGCTGTAGGTTCTTCCCAGCCCTCCCTGTGGCTGCTTCCATACCCCTGGGCAGGGCGAGTCTTTATTCAGTCCAAGCCATCTGAGGATGGCTGCTGCTTCCTCCTCCTCACCATGTATGTCTGTATGTGTCACTTGAGCCCCACCATGTGCTTGTCCCTCCAGGTAAAAACAATTTAAATGTGATTAACCAAAGGCCATTTTGGACCATACAATGGAGTGTACTTCAGTGGACAGCTCGTCAGAGTGGCGAGGTAGGCAGAGAAATGGTGGGCACGGGTTCTAGGCTCAGCCCAGACAGACTTGGATTTCCTCCACCTTGTAGTGTGACACACACCTGTCTCCAGCTCTGAGGCTCTTGGTGAGTAGCAGCTGTCAGTCTAGTGTGTGTGAGGTACTCAGCCCCAGCCAGCATGCACCTCCCCACCGCTGGTCCCATCCTAGGAGTATTGCAGGGAAAAGGTTGCTCACTCTGGGGTCTTTGAAGACCCAGGGAGCTCCTAGCTGGGTGGCTGGGCTAGGGGCTCATCATGATGACGTGTGTGAGAAAAAATGCCTCTCGTGTCTTTATGTTTTAGACCACTGAGGGTTAAGACCCCAGCTTTGGTCACTGAGTAGTAAAACTTTTGTTCTCCTTTTGAGAAAGCATTTAGCACAGGATTCACCGTGGCCTCGCCTTTCTTGGCCTGAAACCATCCTTGCTCAGCAGCCTGGCCCATGCTGTTCCCTACCTGAAACACCTCTCCTGATTCCTGTGCCCACCTTTGCCTCAGGCTAGGTGGTGCTATACCAGTCCTCATACCTTCCTGAAAGTCCAGACAATAGCAGGAGTTTTTTAAAGAAAACACTTTACTTGTTTGCTACCCTTTGCCCTGTAGGACAACCCCAGGAATTCACACACTTTGTGAGGCCAATTTACAAACATGTAGGCTTAACTCAGTGGCACATGTCAAGCCCATATTGTTTGTTCCTCATTGAAAATGAAGGTAGATGGGAAAGAGAAGTTTCTGCCATGAAGAGTTTAGCACTGAGCCAGGAGGGAGAGACAAAGCTGCAGAGTGTTGTGAGGGGCTGTTGCTCTGGACCCCGTCCAAGTCCTGGTGAGGGATGCTGTGGCTGGCAGTCACTTTGGGAGTCTGGTGGCCCAGGTAGAAGGCAGGGTGTCAAGATAAGCTTGAGGGGTTTGGGTTTACTGCTTAGAGTTTGAGAATGTGACACAGAAGGTGGATTTTAAGCTGCCACGGATGTATTCGATCAACACCATGGAAGATCAGTGGCTTCCACTCTCATCTGCTGAAGGTTCTATGTTTGTTTTGCATCCTTAGTTCTACCTGTGGGAGGAGATGGCCTCTTTTCTCTACCTTGTTGCCCTTGGGAGCCTCCTTCCTCCCCAGCTGGATACCCCATTCCCCCTACCCCCACCCCCTCTACCTTCTGCCACACACTTGTCCTTTCAGTTCTCACCCTTAGCAGGTGGGGCTGTTATTTTATTTAGTTTTATTTTTTTAATCTTTGTTTTCTTTGAGTGTAAGACTGATTGATAGTCATGGCTAAAAGAAAGACTAAACAATACAGACATGTTTACTACAGTCAGTGAAAGTGTCTTAATCATCTTCAGAGATGACTACTACTAATTTTGGTCCAGTTCCTTTCAGTTTTGATTTTAGTAAAATTTTTTTCAGTTTTTTCCCATGTAGATGATAAACTTTTTTTTTTTTTTTTTTGCTCTAACATCACTCCATGTCTCTTCATATAGCAGTGTCTTTGAGGGTAGGGATGGGGAAACTGAGGCTCAGAGATTGATTGACAAGCTTCCCCTGGCCAGCCAGTGAGCGCGTGACAGAGCTGAGGCTCAGTCTGTTCTCCGCTGTCTGGTTGTGGAGGCTTACTGCTTGGATCATCTTTCTGCCTCCCAGGTTAAGTCGCATCCCTTGTACCCGGCCTTAGTGAGGTTTGAAGTTTGAAAGTTGAGAGCTGGCATTTTTGGTGTGGGTTCCTTCTGGAATGAGTCCCAGCTGCTCCGTTCAGTGGTGTGTGTCAGGGAGTGGCTCCCTGACACACACCACTTGACCCCTAGTGTGTGACCCCTAGTCCTGAGCAGATCCAGGTGTCCGTTCTGCACGGGAAGTCGTGTTCCTGTCAGGCAGGGGCTGCCAGCGCCAAAACTTGGCTTAGCTATTCTCTCCCTGACCCCTTCCCAGGCACTCCTGGGCCACATTGAGACATCTTGGTCTGACTCTTAAGAAGGTGGGAGAGCCACTGGAGGGGGTTGCGGATCAGGGATGTGGCTTCAGGAGCACCTTGGATCTGGGAAGGAGGAGAGGGTGGTCCGGAGAGAGGTGACACAGCCCCCAGCCTTGGGACCACCAGGGTGCAGAAACCCATCTGCACTGTGCATCTGAAGGGGGAGCCATGGGGACGGTCTGGAGGTAGGTGCCTGGGTACGGCCTGATGGCGCTGCCTGCCCATGCGCCGCGGGCCTTGTGTGCCCTGAATGTTGGGCTGGCGCCTGCACCCCGTCATTGCCTATCTCAGAGCTGGTTGCTTCATAGGCCCTTCTTCCTTCCTGACAGGGAGAGGTGCTCGTGCTACCCTGAGGACAGCGGCTGCCCCCAGGTACAGGGCTTTCATGCTCCTTAGCATCCCCACGTGGGTCTTGTAGATGCCTCACACTCATGTCCAACCTGTACACTTGACCTTCCTCCCCCAGATCTGCTGCTTAACCATCTCAGAAAAGTCATTCCCCACTTTTGCAGTTGCTTGGACAAAAACAAAGCAACCCTCTTCTCCCAAAGTGCCCACATCCCCCACTGCTTTGTCCCCTTCTGGGATCTGAACTACACGATAAGAACCACTCCTCCATGCGCCCCTCCCTTGCTATTCTGCTCTGGGTGTCCTCCAGCCTGGTGATCTTTTAGAACACGTTGCATTCCTCTCCTCTGGCCCAGACCTCTGTGCTCCCCCCAGCATGCCCCTCCACTTGGTGTACATCTCCTTCAGGACTGTGTTCTGATGTTGTCCTTTCCTGCCTGGCCCTGGTTCCTCTGCACACTCTGTCCACCCTGTGCTCTACCTTGTCTCCCCACAGCACTATCACCTGGCATGCTCTGTCATTTCCCTCCTTTCCCAGCATGGGGGCTGGTGTTCACTCCATCTTGTTCACCACTGAGTCCCCAGCCCCTCGGACAGTCTGGCCCATAGTAGAGGCTCAGTGAGTTGCCCTCATTGGTTGAGGAGGTAGGAAAACACCTTAAATCCACTGCTCAGAACATCAGCCCTGTCACTTCTTCAAGTACCTTAACCCACTTACTGCTAAGCCTCACTTTCTTCATGTCTGAAATAGTGTTACTAATAGTCTCACCACTAGTGTACTAGCAATGGTATAGTATAGATAGCATTTCAGTACGGTAGCATCAGCAGTAAGACCTCTTGGCTCTATGATTTGTGTCTGGCTAATTTCTTTTTTAATTATCAAGCAATACTTACTGGCCTGGTGTGCCAGAGCTGTGCTGGGTGCCTTCTGTTGGTCTCCCGAGTCCTCTTTAAGAATTCTGGTTCCTGCCACAGTATCATCCAGCCTTTGGAATTGTTTTAGAACATGTTTTCTGCCTGAGGCTCTCAGAGCAGTTGGATGGTGGCAGTCTACTAAAATAAAGGAGTATTTGCATCCACTGCAAAGCCCCACTGTCAGCATCCTGGGGCTGGTCTGGCTGAGGTGCACAGGGAGATCCGAGCTGTACCTATGCAGGATCTCCAGTGTGCCCAGAGCCTTGCCCTTCTTGACCCCTAGCTGAAGAAGACACAGGCTGCATCCCTGCCACCTGATACCTCACTCAGCCTTGCTGGTGTCGCTCAGCCATGCAGACCTGAGGTTTGGCCTGGGGTGTTTGGGAACGAGAGAAAAGGAGGGGGCTGAGGTGGACCTGGTTCCAACCTCATGCCTTGAACAGTGACCAGCCCTGGTGGTCTCAGTACCTCATCTTTAAAATGGGCACACTGCTGTTAGAATTTCTGCCCAAGTAGGCAGCAGCCAGCACAGAGTCCCAGCCTCCAGAAAAGGGGCTCCTCTGTGTGCTGGCAGTTCCTGCACAGGCCTGAGTGGGACTTCTGGGGTTGGAACTGCCTTGCCCCTCGTGCTCTCTTTCACTGGGGATTTTGAAACATATCCTAATTTGCCAGTCGGGGCAAATAGCCTTTTCACCTACTTTTAGGAAGTATTCTAATGCATGCCCTCACTGCTGTTTGCAGACTTCATCTGTCACATTTCCTTCTTCCTTTCAGCTTTGTCCCTGGGTGCAGTGGCCACTAGCCCTGATGTGCAGGGGGCTCTGGTCCTGCCTGCCTTGAGGAGGGAGGAATCACTATAGGCACCTGCCCTCCCCAGGAGCAAATGTCCTGTGATCGCTGAGGATTGGCCAGTAGCAGGCTCCAGTCAGCCTGCATGGCTGTGGAGGGGGCTCCAACCCAAGGAGCCGCCTGTACCCATGTGGCTGGCCCCGCCCCTTCCAGCTGTGCTTGTCCTTCCTGTCGTGGGGGAGGGGTACAGAGGCCCTGCACTAGCCCCAGTCACCCACCTTGGGGAGGCATGGGCACTGGATGGACAGGCACTGTGAGGTTGCCTGTCCTTTCTAAGCCCTGGAGTTGGCAGAATTCCAGGCCTTTGGTTTCTTAGTGAGCTGCCCTAACACTGTACACCAAGCACACACTGCCGGTGCGCCCTCTCTTAGGGACCAGCTGCCAGAATGGCCCTGAGGCCTGGAGGATGGGTCTCTGGGGCTGGAGGGAGCAGCCCTGTGGGGTCACTGAGGCCCTGTCCTGTACCCCTTGTAACTTCAGGGAGGCTTCGTATTCTTTAACGGCGACAGTGAAGTGAGGCCACTCATGCACAGCCTCACCGATTAGGTCATCAGTTCTGCCTTATCCATGTGGGTTAAGGTTAGCTGGGAGGACTTCATACAAGGTCTTGGGTTCAGAGCCCAGAACTTACAAGGCTGGAGGCTGCAATGGAATGGGTCCAGCCTGGCTGGAGCAGGGGTGGAATGAGGAAGCATGAGGGGTCTGTGAGTCACAGGGAAGGGTGTAGTACATTGGGGTGGGGTACATTCTCCCCATCTACATGGGGACCCCTCCCCCTACAGTAGGCACCAGGCCAGGCTGGGAGCTTCATCCTTGGGGCAGGATTTCCTCTGACTCCAGGGGACCATCGTCTGAGGTCCTGGTCTCCTCTCATCTCCTACCTAGTCATGTTCCTCCCCGCCCTGGGTCTAGGAGTGCACATACCTGCTGTCCAAGGCAGCTGCCCAAACCACTTCCCTTGTCTAATTTCTGGACCACCTGAGGAGCTCCTACTTGAAGGAGTGGTGTCCTACCCTCCCACAGTGAGAGAGGAGAAGGGAGGGTGACCACTCTTAGGGCTGTGACTTGTCTGTTGGCTCATGGGAGACAGGACAGACTGTCAGTGAGCAGGTTGGACAGGGTTTGTGGCCAAGGCATGTCGGAGAAAGGACAGAGATCATAGAACTTCAGGGCTAAGAGTGAAGTCAGAGTGTCCCTCACCTGCCTCTGGGGCAGTGAGGTGGCCTTTGTACAAAGAGGTGGAGTAGCTGCTCATAGAGGAAGAGCTGGAGGGGAAACTGGGCAAGAGTGGAGGGAGAAGGGGACATTGGGCAGGCAGGCAGGCTGAGGGGGCTCTGGGGGTCCAGCAGCTGGTGTGGAGCGGGTGGTGGTGTAGGCTGGGATTCCAGGAGGGTGTGAGGAGCAGGCAGAGGCTGAGTCTGAAAGCCAGTGCCATTGAGATTTGGGATTTCCCCTGCTCCATTCCCCACCCCTATCCTGGCCGTGTTAAGGGCAAACCATGGCACCTGGGTGGTGCTGAGAGAGAGACATTCTTGGGTCCTGCCCTCCACTAAGGCAGGGTGGGGAACACCCCAGGATAACGACATGGCCGTGGGGAAATATGCTCAGTTCAGCCCTTTTGGGTGGGCCTCCTGTTAAAGCAGGTGCCTGGGTGCCCTGGCCGGGGCACACTGCAGGCAGCCCACTCTCCCCCAGGCTCCAGGAGCACGAAGCAGCTGTCACTTTCCTTCCTTTCAGTCTAAGTGCATGAAAGGGCACATTTGGGCAGGGCCTTGCGCTATTACTCATTTGTGAAATCAGCTCCTTTAAAGAGATTGCAAGCGAGTCAGCTCGAGAGCACACCCGTATATGGTAACAGGACCCCCTCGTTGCCTTGTGCTGCCCCTCAGCCTCTGAGAAGATGGCCTCAGGGACTGGTTCTGTCCAGGACAGGCCCACCCCCCCAGAGTGTTCAGCAGTGAGGAAACTGAGGTACTGGGAAGGTGGGTGCCGTGACTGAGGACTTCAGAATAGAGCAGAGCATGCCACAGTGTGAGTCAGGCTGCTCTGTGAGGCCCACACATGGTGGTCACCAACTGTCCCTTGTAAAACTGTAATACTTCAGAAATTCTAGAGCTGTGGCGCTAAATTTCTTTTTTGTCCCCTGGTGAGTGCTGGGGCGATTTTTTTTTTTTTTTAATGACCCTGACTCTCCTAGTGTTGAGTCCATGCCCTGCCCTGTTGGCAAGGCCAGGGATTGGAGTGGCCCCTTTAAGAGCGCCTGTGTCCCAGACCCTGCTGTGGAATGCCAGCCGCCTCCCTGCAGACAGACATCACTGTGCTGTCGTCCTGTGTCCTGTCTCCGTGAGGGTTAACAACACTTCAGCTTGTTGTCTGGAACCGGTTCAGACTGGTTTTCTGGAAAGTGCTTTGTCTCTCCGACTGAATCCTGGGAAGGGTCATGTGGAGCCCAGTGATGTCATGGGATCAAAAACTGACTCAGCTGTTTTTTTCTTCTTTTTCTTTCTTCTTTAAGTCAAGATATGTGTGTGCTGCAGGTACAGGGTGGAGGCATGTTGACAGGCCAGGCCTCACTCTGCTCAAAGTGTACCTCACTGGCCACCAAAGGGTTAAACTTGAACCCCCACTCCCCACCCCCTGGAGGTGAACAGAGAGTGAGGAGACCTCCCTTCACAGAAGGCAAGAAGCAGGGGTCAACCCAAGTTACCACAGTACAGGGCTGGACCCGGCCCTGGCCCTGCTTTTAGTACAGTGCGGTCACCCCCTTCCTGGATTCCAGACAGTATGGGCACTCGGAATCCCCTAGGCAGGTAGCTCAGATCTAGAACAGTTTTGGGTCTGGCGTGCACAGAATTCCTTTTCTTCTTGGTAAGCAGCTGCCTCCCGTTGCTTGTGTCCAGCCCTTCACAGGGCTGTGGCCCCCAGTGGGGCAGGGCATAGCTTAGCTCCCCAGGTGCTCTGCCACACTGGAGGCTGGGGAGGCCCCGCTCCTGCCAAGCCTTCCCCAAAGCAGTGAAGAAATGTCCTGGGGACACTTTTGAGGGCCCTGCACTTGTCGTACCTACCTCTGCCATCCTTATACATGAAGGAAAACACTCAAAGTGACACTCTGAAGAGTTTCTCAGCAGATTGCAACTTCACTGTGCCCAATTAAAATGTGTCTTCTCCTCCCCTCAAAGTTCAGAATGACCGAAGAAGCATGCCGAACACGGAGTCAGAAACGAGCTCTTGAACGGGACCCGACAGAGGACGATGTGGAGAGCAAGAAAATAAAAATGGAGAGAGGATTGTTGGCTTTGGATTTAAACACTGACGGAGACATGAGGGTGATGCCTGAGCCAGGAGCAGGCCCAGCCCAAGGGTTGCTGAGGGCAACAGAGGCCATGGGCAGAGGTGAAGGACTGGCGGGCGAAGGGCCTGTGGACATGCGCACCTCACACAGGTGAGTGGGAGGAGCCGGTGGGAGGGACTGGGACCTGGAGACAGGCCTGTGTGTAGGAAGCAGCTTTGGTGGGGTTGTCATGGAGATGGCTGTGGGCACAGCTGGGGCATTGCTTCCACCGGCAGCTGTGCTATCATTGCCGAGCGACCTCCCTCCTGGGACCCTGGGTCAGTGGCAGAGGGTATGGGTCTCAGAGGCAGGTAACCGGCACCTTCCATCAGCAGGTCTTCACTAAACACGTGCCTGCTATCTGTCTACTTGGTGCTTTTGGTTTGTGGGAAGACTTGAGGTTTTCATTTGGTCATGCCTCCCTGCTTTTCAGATCTGGAGGTTGGGAGGCCAGGGATGCTACACCCTACCTGGGTCACTTGGCTAGGGACAGAGTCAGGAGCCCAGCCCAGGGCACTGCTCCTTAGAGGTAGAGGGCTGTGCACTCACTCAGCTTGGGTCTTCTGTGGCCTGCTCTGTGGGTTTCTCCTTAGTCAACACTGATTACTTCAAGAGTGACTTTCCTGATACTCGGCTTTTGTGAGGCTCTTAAGGTAAAAGCTTGAAAGACATAAGACCAAATCTACCACCTCATTTCTTCACTCAAAAATCTTTTCTCCCTCTCAAGAGAAATTTAGACATGGCACCTGTATCACCCCTCCCTTAGAGCTGTCCAGAATTTTCATACCACCCACTAAAAAGGGTGTGTGGGGGGCTGTAGCCTCCTGGCTTGGGTCTGTGACACACTCTTCTGTGGCCCGTTGCTCGTCTCCTCTCACTGTCCTGTCCCTCCACGCCTGTTTGTGCAGGGAGCTGGTGGTTCCTCGCTTTGCTTGAGAATTGCAGGTTGGAGCCTCTCTTACTGACCCCACAGAGTGGCCTTAACCTGCAGTCTTTGTGTCAGATCTGTGTGGGAGCCCAGACTATTGGGATCCCAAGGACTTAGAGATCGTCTGGTGTTTCTCAGCTTCTAAAATTCTTACCTCCTCAAGATAAATGGGAACGCAGGCCCACCCCCCACGCCGTCCTCCTGTTGGGGAAGCATCTTGGTTTGGGGCATGTGTTTTTGTGTGCTTGCTATCCAAGAAAGGCTTTTCTGTCCAACTTTGCTGAATGTGGTACCTATTCTAAAGCCACGGTCCTCTCTTCAATTTTCAGAAATAAAACTGTAGGTCTAGGTCTTCTTTCCCTCCCTCTGACTCAGTCTTCAGCTAGAAGAAGAGTCCATGGCCCTTCAGGCGAGGTTGGGGTGGGTGGTTAGCAGCCAGGGGTGGGCTTGCAGTCGGGGCAGGAGGAGGAGCCCAGACTCAGAGGGGTATGCTGGGTCCCTCTCGCCATCCTGGGCTCCTAGTGAGTGTTCTCTCCCGCAATTACCATGCCCCCTCGTGGGGTAGGCCAGTGAACTGTGAGGGAGAGGTTAAATGCTGAAGGAGCTTAGGGTTGGAACTCAAACCTAGACCTTTCTGTTGCCAAAAGCCAGGGCTACGTTGGCCTCTGGGCCTTTTGGTCTGTTCCCTACTGGGCAATTCATTGACCTCCAAACTGAGGTCATGTAGAAGATGTGACACTATTTCCTGCAGTTGATCAGGGTTCTTTCCTCATGATGTGTTAAGGGAGCAACGGACAGAGATTAACCCAGACACTTGGGGTGTGTGTGTGTGTGTGTGTGTTCCTCCTAGAGCATTAGAGACACCCCAGGATGTTTGTGAAGCAGTGTGAGGGTGTGGAGAGACCCCGGCTCAGAGGCCAGCAGGCAGTTGAGGTCAAATCACACTCCCTGATTGATCCTTAGCAGACAATCTTAGCCTATATTTCTTCGCTCATTAAATATGGGAGATCATCTAACTCTGCCTCGCAGGGTGATGGGATGGCCAGTAACTTGCATCCGGAATCAGCTGTGGTGCTCTGTGTAATGAAGGAAGCAACTAACTTGGTGTTGGTGACAGCTCCCCTTCAGTCTTTAGCTTTACTTGATACAAGATGTCACATGTGTAACTGGTGTCTTCCCAAGTTCCACGTTGAATGTTTTGTCTAGTTCTTTCAAGAAGTACATTTGGGAGTTTTAATAGAATTATAGGATCATGTCCAGCCCAGAGCTGTTCTAAAACTGTAATCCATTCTGCAGTGAGTGGCTCTGGTTTCTGTATTAGAAATGGACAGTCTTCTTTTTTTTTTTTTTTTTGAGACAGAGTCTCACTTTGTTGCACAGGCTAGAGTGAGTGCCGTGGCACCAGCCTAGCTCACAGCAACCTCAAAGTCCTGGGCTCAAGCAATCCTTCTGCCTCAGCCTCCTGAGTAGTTGGGACTACAGGCATGCGCCACCATGCCTGGCTAATTTTTTCTATATGTATTAGTTGGCCAATTAATTTCTTTCTCTTTATAGTAGAAATGGGGTCTCAGTCTTGCCCAGGCTGGTTTTGAACTCCTGACCTCGAGCAATCCGCCCGCCTTGGCCTCCCAGAGTGCTAGGATTACAGGCATGAGCCACCTCGCCTGGCCAGAAATGGACAGTCTTCTGATCCTTCTGGGGAGCATGTTGCTTAGGGCACCCTGTGGGAGCCTCCCTTTAGCACAGTGTGGTGGTTCTGTCCATTTCCCAAGTTGGTGTTCAGTAGCTGTATTGGACCACAGTTTAGGTCAGCTGAAGCTCTTTGGCTTCAGGTTCAGTGTATTTTATGACTAACATACCAATTTTAGATTGTTGTGCCAAGAGAATTTAATTTTTGTTAACTTTTTTTTGGGGGGGGGCAGAGTCTCATCCTGTTGATTGGGCTAGAGTACAGTGTTTTCATCATAGCTCACTGCAACCTCAAACTCCTGGGCTCAAGTGACTCTTGCCTTAGCCTCCTGAGTAGCTGGTATTACAAGCATGCACCACATCACACCTGGCTAATTTTTCTATTTTTTGTAGAGACGGGATCTTGCTATGTTGCTGAGGCTAGGCTCGAACTCCTGGCCTCAAGCAATCCTCCCACCTCAGCCTACCAGAGTGCTAGGATTACAGGCATGAACCACTGCCCCTGGCCGGTTTAAACTTTTTAATTGAAGTATAGCAAACATAATGAAAGTACACATATGTGCAGCTAGATACATTTCCACAAATTTAACACATCCTCATAACCCAAATCAAGAAACAGAACTTACTGGTATTCCCAAAGCACCCCTCATGCCTACTACCTTGCTGCCACTACCTTCTCAGGGTAATCAGTTTCTTGACTTCTAACAGCATAGATTAGTTTTTCCTGCTTTTGTACTATAAATAAATGGAATTGACTAGTATATACTCTTTGTCTTCTTGCTTTCACTCAGCTTTCTAAGATTTAGCCCTACAGTTGCTTATAGCAATGATTAACTCATTTCCACTGCTATATGGTATTCTTTTCTTAGAATTTCTAATTGATTCTTTTTCATAACTATGTCTTTTTCTTTCATGCTGTCTTATGACACAATTTGAGCATATTGAAGGCTAGATCTAGTTTCTGGTGGCTTCTAGGACAGAGAATTTCCTTTTTCTTTAAGAAAGTGGCTGGTGAGGCCAGGCGCGGTGGCTCACGCCTGTAATCCTAGCACTCTGGGAGGCTGAGGTGGGAGGATCGCTCAAGGTCAGGAGTTCGAAACCAGCCTGAGCAAGAGCAGGACCCCGTCTCTACTAAAAATAGAAAGAAATTAATTGGTCAACTAAAAAAAATATATAGAAAAAATTAGCTGGGCATGGTGGCGTATGCCTGTAGTCCCAGCTACTCAGGAGGCTGAGGCAGAAGGATCACTTGAGCCCAGGAGTTTGTTTGAGGTTGCTATGAGCTAGGCTGATGCCACGGCACTCTAGCCTGGGCAACAGAGTGAGACTCTGTCTTAAAAAAAAAAAGAAAGTGACTGGTGAATTTGTATCTCACTAACTCTCTCTCACACACACACACACACACACACACACACACACACACGTATATTAAACTATAGTGGGATTATTTGGAGCATCCAGTGGCAGTTAAAGTGGCAGCCCAAGTTTGAGGTCATGGTTGGGGCATGGCAGAAATAATAGCCATAAATGTATTAAATATTTGAGGAGAAAGTTATCCAAGAAGCTTAACAAACTGTAAGTAGCATAAATACAGAGATACCTAGACACATCATAGTTGCATAGTCAAACTGTGGAAAGCTCAAAGAGAGAGAGAAAAAAAATCTTGAAAGTAACAGGAGAAAAACAACTCATTACATATAGGGGAACATTAATATGATGAACAGCTGACTTCTGATTTGAGACAATGGAAACCAAAAAGGAGTTGAATGATGTTCGCAGTACTCAAAGAAGAATACTGGTGACCCGGTATTCCAATTGCAGCAAAACTGTTCTTCAGAAATGAAGATGGAAGTCATTGTGTCAGAATAAGCAAAGATTGAGAGGATCCGCTGCTGGCAGACCTGCCGATTCTTCAGGCTAGAGGGAGACGCCTGGCTGGGGACGTGAGTCCACAGGAAGAAATAACGAGCAGTGGAAATAGTCCATGTGTGGGTCAGTAGGAAAGGCTTTTAACTATTTCTGTGCTCTGGAAACTGAACAAAGGCATGCAGTGATCAGTTGGATTTATAACCTACATAGATTAAGTATGTATAATTATAATAGTACAAAAGGGGGGGACTGCAGCGGAGCAATATTGGAGCAAAATTTCTGTATTTTACTGGAATCAAGTTAATATTAATCTGAAGTAGATTGTGATTAAGATGCTTTATTTTATTTTATTTTATTTTATTATTTTTTTGAGACAGGGTCTCACTTTGTTGCCCAGGCTAGAGTGAGTGCCATGATATCAGCCTCGCTCACAGCAACCTCAACCTCAAAGTAGGATTCCAGTAGCAATCCTCCTGCCTCAGCCTCCCGAGTAGCTGGGACTACAGGCATGCACCATCATGCCTGGCTAATTTTTTCTATATATGTTAGTTGGCCAATTAATTTCTTTCTACTTATAGTAGAGACAGGGTCTCACTCTTACTCAGGTTGGTTTTGAACTCCTGACCTTGAGCAGTCTGCCCGCCTCGGGCTCCCAGAGTGCTAGGATTGTAGGCGTGAGCCACCATGCCTGGCCAAGATGCTTATTTTAATCCCTACAGCAACTATGAAAAAAATAACTTTAAAATACAGTTAAAAAGAATCAGCAGAGATCAGAAGAATTAAAGCAGTACACTAGAAAATACTTAACACCAGAGAAGATAGTCACTGAGGAACAAAAAGGGAAGATATGTAGAAACCGAGCAGTGTCGTGGCAAATGCAAATCCAGCCATATCAATAATTGAATAAATAATCATCTAAATACCTCGATCAAAAGGCAGGGATTGGCCGGGCGCGGTGGCTCAAGCCTGTAATCCTAGCTCTTTGGGAGGCCGAGGTGGGCGGATCGTTTGAGCTCAGGAGTTCGAGACCAGCCTGAGCAAGAGCGAGACCCCATCTCTACTATAAACAGAAAGAAATTAATTGGCCAACTAAAATATATATAGAAAAAATTAGCTGGGCATGGTGGCACATGCCTGTAGTCCCAGCTACTTGGGAGGCTGAGGCAGCAGGATTGCTTGAGCCCAGGAGTTTGAGGTTGCTGTGAGCTAGGCTGACGCCACGGCACTCACTCTAGCCTGGGCAATAAAGTGAAACTCTGTCTCA
>VSMD01044073.1:0-127681 GCA_008750895.1 Mirza zaza
CCCTGGGGCCAGCACGCCCACCAAAGAACTGTGAAGACCCCTCTGGCTTTCTTGGGCTGAATCCCAGTGGGACTTTTGTTCCTCCAAAGAAGCAGCACCCCCCCCCACACACACACACATACACACAATCCATAAAGAAATACTAGCATGAACAAAGGCTGGGTTCCAGGAGGTTCTCTTACCAGGAAACCACTGATCAATCAAGGAATTGATGTGGTCCGTGATGAAAGCCATTGCTGAGAAGTCCCTCATTTCTGACTGGCAAATGATTTTTATGCCTCCGCTTTTTTTCTTTTTCCAGTTCACATCAGAGGATTCCACACTGCGACCCAGAAACAGAAAAGGGTGTGTGGCGGCCCGGCTGGGGGGGCCCTGGGATGACAGCCCTGCCCCTCCTGTACCTGGCGTGGCGGGGCCTGTCCCATCCTCGCCCAACAGCGCAGTAAGAGGACATGAGGGAAGCTCTGGGGGGCAGAGCGCTCAGGCTAGGACCTGACCCTCAGGTGTGGCCCGAGGAGTTCCTGCACGGCTCCAAACCCCTTCGTTCTCGTTTGCCAAGCGGCAGCTGTGGCCTTTAAGTGAACACATCCACATGGGAGCACTAGGCCCCAGGAGCGGCCCAACTCAGGCCCTCCCAACAGTCACTGCCCCCTTGTCCCTTCTTCTCTTCTCACAAGGCTGAAGAATCTTTTGAAAAATTCATTGCGAATATTAAAACAATCTTATGTGTTTATCATTCATGAAATCTGTTGAGCTGACTTTATGTCTGTCTCTCTCTCAAAGAGTAAAAATAAAAAGGAGCAGCGAGCTGAGTAAGATAGTGGGTTACTCCACGGTGGGGGACGGGGGTTAGGGGGCCCCAGCGACCCCCACAGCTGGGCTTCTTCTCTCAGAACAAGGGGGTGCTGGGAGGCTGCACGGACTGTCCAGGGCCCACCTAAGTGGCCGTGGGAGGTGCCTGAGGGGCCCCTCCTGAGCTCAGTGGCCGCCCATTTCCCTCAAGTCCTGAGCTGTGGCCGTCTGCTCTGCCCTCGCCTTACCTGTCCTGCGAGGGGCGCAGAGGAGGGGTGCAGAGATGGGAACCTCTGGGACACTCACAGGAGGGTCCCACACTTCTAGGGAGCTGCCACATGAGTGGCTCTCAGGAGCAGAATTCTGGACACCAAGAGGATGAGGCAGCCCAGGGAGGTGGCCCCGGGGGTCACTGCCATGGCCCCTGCTGACCCAGACAGGTGGCTTTCCAGGTGTTCCTACCTGAGATAGCCCCCATCAAAAGTGACCAGGAGCCCTTCCTGCCAATAGATGGTCTGATTTCTTTTCACTCTGAATGTACTACAGCGATTTCTCTGGTTTCCTGTAAAACTGTAAATGGTGACTTTCCTGTTCCTGCTTTTAGTATTCTTCTTGTTTTCAAAAAGCTGAAAGACAGAGAAAAGACCCTGCTTAAGTATTCCGGGCTCCTCGCTGGCCCTGGGCAGAGCTCTAAAGAGGCCGGGCGGGCCCCGTCTTGATAAATGACCCCCGTCTTTCCCACCCCTCCTCCCTGGCCCATCCTCGCTGTGGGTTAAATGCTGCATTATCTCACAGGGGCCCAGTGATTCTCTGGAAACACAGCTTTTTGAAAGGGCTGAAAACAGGCTTTTCTTTTAAAAATCTTCCCCCTTCCTGACTTTACAAGTAAAAATTCATGTTAGGAAATGTGGAAAATACAGGAAAATGTAAGTGAGAAAATAAAACGCCAACTTCACACCAAGCGGAGAGATCATTAAGATTTTGGCATATATTATTCTGGGATTTTTTCCCATCGACATATACGTGTAAAGAACAGCTGAAGCCAGATTATATTTCTAATTTTGTCTACTTTAAAAACTTCACTATGCTACTAAAAATGCAGAGAAAATTCATTCTCTAAAGCTTAATATTCTATTAAGTAATTTCCTGAGCCAATTCCCTTCTCTTGGATGTCTAAGTTGGTTCTAATCTTTTGCTCTCTCAAAAACACCATCATGAACATGAGAAAAAGCACAAAACTTTCTCTGATTTCTGATGGCTTCTTTAGT
Organism: Mirza zaza; assembly: GCA_008750895.1. NCBI lineage: Eukaryota > Metazoa > Chordata > Mammalia > Primates > Cheirogaleidae > Mirza > Mirza zaza. Next base: position 2,061 of record VSMD01044073.1, read on the forward strand.
TCAGATATTTAGCAGTAGGATTTCTGGGTCAAAGGATCTGAACGTTTTAAGGCTCTGTGTGCATATAAAGGAATTGCATTTTGAAATGATTAGACTGTCATGCGCACTGACCACCAGCGTGTGGAGGGCTCCCTTTCGTGCCCTGGGGCTGGGTATGATGGCTCCACTCCTTGCTATTTTGCCAGCTGGATGGTGGCATCTCACTGCTGCCTGAATTTGTAGCCTTTGATTAATGTGAGACTGAACTCTCCCCTCCCTCTGCCACCCATCCGAATTTCAACAGGACTTCTATCCTAACTTCTAGTGAGGGCTGCCACTGCCCAGCTGGTCCCCACTTGTGAGCTCAGCCTCCCATGACACTGGTGCTCTGCGACCTTCCACTTAGGACATGGCAGGAGGCAGAGTTCAAAGGGAGGGCAGAGGGATGGAATCAGAACCCAGCAGAGCCAGCGCCTGCGCCCATTTTTCCATCAGTGCACCCTCCTGGCGCTGTAAACAGATCTCCCTCCCTGCTAACACAAGCCGCAATGGCTACGATTGATTTCCAGCCTCTTGCATTTATTTTTCTTACCATTTCAGTAAAATGGGAAGATCAAAGAACATTTTTACTGAGCCGAGGAGTTATAATTCTGTAAGGGCTTTCTAATTAGCATGTGGCAAAAGTAAATACATACAGAATTTAGTTATGTCAAGGATTCAACAGTCAGGGTTTATGCTAGGGGTTCACAAACTGTAGAGTACATCAGAATCCCCTCAGGGGCTTGTGAAAAACAGTGCTGGGCTCCACCCTGAGCTTCTGATACAGTGGGTATGGGGTGGAGCCTGAGAATTTGCATTCCCACGTGTTTCCAGGTGAGGCTGATTTTGCTGGTCTCGGAACCCCACTTTGAGAAACACTGCTTTAGGCTAATATTATAGCCTTCCATGTTATTGTCTTGCATGCAATTATTGTGTATTGACAGCTGGCACTCCTTTCCATAACCCCCAGTGAACCCACAGAAAATAATTCCTTAGGCTAAGTCTTCACTGTTACCAGATTAACTTAAAGTTCTACACCCAGCTTGGCTGCACAGTGGGATCACCTGGGAAACTTAAAAACACCAATGCTGGTTTCCACACCCAAAGATTCCGATTTGATTGGTCTGCAGTGTGGTCTGTGGGATCTCTTAGAGTTCCCCCCAAGTAAGTCCAGGCCAGGACTGTATGGCCAGGATGGCAAAACCAGGCTTTAAAGCCGTGGTTCTCCCTGTGTCGTCCCTGGCCCAGTGGCATCACCTGGGGTGGGGAGTGGTGAGAAATGCAGATTCTTGGCCCCAGTCCACACCTGCTGAATCGGAACCTCTGGGGCAGGGCCTGGCCATCTGTGTCGTACAGACTTTCCAGAGGAGTCAGAGGCAGGCTAACATTTAGAACCACTGCTCGAAAAGGGAGTGTCTAAGCCAGGGGGGTTGCTGATTTGGCATTTCCAGGATGGTTCAAATGGGTCTGCCAGCAGCCTGTGCTGTATTTGCCTCCTGGCCCTACATCAGTGACATCACTCTGGGAGAAGGGTCTCGGTCTGGTCCCTCCTGCAGGAGCCTCCCCTGCATCCCCCTACAAAGAAAGCATCGCTACCTGCAGGTCCATCTCCGCCAAGCTGATCAGCATCCGTGCTATGAACCTTTGCCAGAAGCCAACAGGGACGAAGCTCATCTTAAACACCCTCTGAATGGTATTGGCCGTGGGGTGCCGCATGCCGTGGGTGTCCAGGCCAGGTTTGGACGGAAGGAGGTGTGGCAGGAGGTAGCTGAAACACACCAAGGGGGACTGGTGAACGCCAAGCCCAGCCGCAGGGCCCGGCCCGGCAGACAGTCTGGCCTGGGGGCAGGCCCTGCGGGAACAGTGCAGGCCACCCAGGTTCCTTCCTCCCAGGGCCTTTGGAATTCTATGTTTAGAAAGAGAAGGGTGGTGTATACACTGAGAATACATGCTCCAAAGGAAAACGAAGATGGGTACGGTGAATATATTTATCAAGGGTTCTGAGCTAGAGAATACAGACTAGACTACTACTAAGGGAAGACAAGAAAACATCTGTGGTCCTAAAAATGTCAGACGCAGCAAATTGGAGTCGATTCTCTGTAAGCTGGGTTGGGGATCACTTAACATTAACTTTGGTTGGTGAAGGAAAAACAAATACAGCTGTGCAGTTCCAAGGACAATGCAGATATTGGGGTCAGAGTAATGTTTTTGGCCTTCAAAGCTATTTATTGTTCTTGGCCAGTTGAGACAACACAATTGCCTTACAAGTTAGAATGAGGCTGTTTTGTGCAAAAGAGGCATATTTTATGAGAACACTCTTGGTCATCATAAAAATGCTGCATCACTGTGTCAGCGAGGCGTTCACATCTGTTGTCATTTTCAAACAGCTGAAGCCTGGGAGGTCCCTCCAAAAGTGCGCCTGAAAACCAGCATCATCTATGTGCTGTTGAGCTTCTGGGGCAGGCAGAGGACAGGCACAGGGTGGCCCCTTGGGTGTGTAGACCCTGGACTTTTTTCTTAACAAAGGCTTTGCCTTTAGCTTTCCTAATCCTCTTAATAAATCAGTTTTGGTCCACTAAATGCCTTTAGAACCTTCTGGAAGAGACGCCCTAAAATATTATACAAGGAGAATTCAATGACAGTCCAGTGGGCCAAGCACACAGAGGCAAATTCCAGCTCTGACTGGTGTGCTGCCACACGGGCACACGTGGGGAGTGAAAGGCTACCTTGCCTGGCAGGTTGGTGAAGGGTAGACAGGGGCTGTGCAGGTGACCCGCTGGTGCAGTGGTGAAGTGCTAGGTCTTTTTTAGCCATTTCAGATCCTGGATGAAAAGATATTCCCAAACACCCAGCTGGATGCCTCTCTCCCACCCCAGGCCTCTCCATCACAGCATTATTCCTTCACACGCTGAAAATTCCTTTTTCTCTGTCTGCTCAGCCTCCATCCCAAACAGGAGGCCCTCATCCCCTCATCCGTGCCTGCTACCACTCCCTCCTGCTTCTCCCACTCGTGTCTCGCTCAGCCTGGTCCATCATGTGGCTTCCACACCTTTCTCTCTCCTTGTGGAAGGAGCATTCATTCTCTGCCCCCAGGCGGCCCAGCACGCGGCACGGCGGCACACGGAAGAGGTGCTCAGTGATGCTCTTGAGGGCAGAGAAGATTTAGAAGCCAGCGTGGCAAATGACGAGATTCCAACTCTGGCCACAGAAGCCAGCTCTGGAGGTGCGCGGAGGCCCTGGTGAGACCACTGGCACTGGGGTTGAGGGCAGTCACCAGCTGGGAAAGGCTGTTCCAGGGAACAGCCAGAAAGCCAGCAAGACAGGACTTAAGAGGTGAATTATTCATGTGTTTGATGAACATAAAGCAGAGCGAAGCCCAGCAGGGCACAGCCCGCGCTGAGATGCTGGCTCATGCTACACCACGGAGACGGCCTCGGACAGCGGGGCTGGAGCCCTTCCCAGAGTCTGTGGAGAGATAAGGACTTTCTTCCTGAAAGAAGCACAAAGGCTCAAAAGTATATGTGTACTTCAAGGGGTTCACCGATCCCTGAAGGTGTGGCAGGGGACTGAAGGGGTTTCTAGACCCTGCTCTAAAAGGAGCAGCGAATACATTTGTTTGCGTTGATTCAGAGATCATTAGATCCCAGCAGCCTGGCTGACCTTATAAAAGCTTATGATGCAAGGAGCTGGAACTCGCCTAGGGCACAAGGGAACCATTATGCCTGTGCGGAGATGAAACATGGTCCTCTATTCATGGTTTTATATAGAACCAGACAGCAGGGCTGTGAGTACTTCACAAGAAGACATAGTAACAGTATCTACTGCTAATACCTGATGTCTTGGGAGCTTGTAGGTATAAGAGCTTGGGTATGAGAGGCACTGTTCTACGTACTTCACATGTATTATCTAATTTAATCCTCATAACTATCATACTTGTAGGCAATAATATTATCCCCATTTTATGGATGAGGAAAAAGAAGGTAGTTGGGAGCCATACTCAGGCAGTCTGGCTCCATGTTCTAACCTGCCATACAATAAGTCTCCATGAGGATTTGGCAATGATCTGGTTGATGTTATTGGTCAACCAAAAAAGTATATATATGTATATTATAAATATATGTATATGTGTATGAAATACATATATATATAAAACTGCTTTATATATAAACTGACTTGCTTTTACTGAGCACTAATATCTTCTCACTCCTCTAATCTGCTGGTAAAAGAACCTGAAAGCTGTCAGATCTTGGCAATGCTATAAACTCACGCGCTGCCTTACCTTGGGCTACTGTGTGGGTCAAAGTCAAGGACACCTCTGGGGCATGGTATGTGGGGCTGTGGGATTTCTGAGATCTTCTTTGGGGTTTCTCTTTTTAGGATACTGCAGGGCTGGAGCAGCGAGGACTGGAGGGCCCCTACCCCCCCACCTATAAGGCCAAGTGCAAAGCTGGGTGTGGCCTCAAGTGCAGGGGCCTGGGCTGGCTCCCAGGAGGCCAAGACTCCCAGGAGTCTCTGCCGGCTACACAGGGTCCAGGCCAGCTCCCTGGGGTCTCCAGTGGGCATCCCTGCAGGGATGTGGAGTTGGGGCGGCAGAGTGGCTACCTGTCCTATGGAAGCTGCATGGCAAAGATCTGTGGATTTGGGATCCTGGATGCAGCCTCACCGCCAACGTCAGCATCAAACCCAGGAAGTGGCTGAAACTGAAACTAGACAAGGAGGCCCCAAGTACCAAGCTGGTTCAGGGCACAGCGTCACCTGGAATCTGACCCCTCGTGTGCTGCTTCCAGCCCTGGCTCTCTCGGGAACCTCACCCCTGGGAAGGGGGGGTCTTTTTGGTTCAGCTGCTCAGGAAGATGAGTAGCACAGATGATGGTGGGAGGAAAGGAGCCAACATGACACTGTTGATGAAAACCAAGCTTTGACAGTGAGAACTTGATGGGAAAGAAATTTAAGTAAATTGAATAAGAGCTTATAAAAGAGTCTGCATGAATTCCCTGGTCAGAGCACCCTGCCAGTAAGACTAGGGGCCTCACTACTGCTCCCTGCCCTCCACAGGCCAAGTGCTGGGGTGGAGCACACACCAGCACCAGGAGGCAGAGAAGTGTGCTGTCACGAGTGATGTTCAAGGGCTGACAGCGCAGAAGGGTAAGGAGTGACAAATGGAGGAATCTAGAGGCAGGAAAGCCACAGGAGGATGGTGGGAGAGCTCTCAAAGGGGTAGGAGGGTTCTTAGAGGTCCCTGGACTGGAGCAGAGTAGGGTGGTTGGGCAATCCCGGCTACAGGAGAGGAGGTGGCATGGGGTCAGAGGGTCCTGACTCCCTCCCTTAGAGGGAGGCTTCAGGGCTGAAGAAGATTGAGGAAGATGCTTGTCTGGACAGAAGATAATGGAATGATGTATTTTTAAAGCTGCCATCCCCAATCTCAGGCTGCAGCCCATTACTGGTCAGTGGCTTGTTAGGAAACGGCCCACACATCACTGCCTGAGCTCTGCACCACCCCCACCAACACCCCAGCCCCGCATCCCAGTTGATGGAAAATTTGTCTTCCATGAAACTGGTCCCTGGTGCCAGAAAGGTTGGGGACCTTTGCTTTGAAGGAGTGGCAGAAAAACTTGACCCAGAATTCTACATCCAGGGAAAATATTCATCAAAAAATGAGAGCATAATGAAGACATTTTCACATAAAAGTTTTGTCTGAAAAAGAAAATTTGTTGCCATCAAACTCAGACTTTAAGAAATGCTACACAAAATACTTCAGGCTAAAAAGATGATATCAGATGGAAACTGGGATCTATAGGAAGGAACAAAGAGCACCAGAAATGGTCAACATATTTTTTTCCCCTAATTTCTTTAAAGGCTATTGATTTTTTAATTGTTTAAAGCAAAAGTCCTAACACTGTATTGTGAGGCCCATAACATATACAGTGGTCCCTTGTAATCTTCAGTTTTGCTTTCAGTAGTTTCAGTTACTGGTCCAAAAATATTAAGATATTTTGAGAGATAGAGAGAGGGAGAGAGAAAGAGAGAGAGGGGCCACATTCATATAACTTTTATTATAGTATATTGTGATAATTTTACTATTTTATTATTACTGTTGTTAATCTCTTACTGTGCCTAATTTATAAATTAAACTTATCATAGCTATGTATATATAGGAAAAATACATAGTATATATAGGGTTCAATACTATTGTGGTTACAGGCAACCACTGGGATTCTTGAAATGTACCCTTGTGGATAAGGGGGGGCCAATGTATAAAAGAAATATGACAATAAGAGTGTTAAATAATTATACTGTGCTGTTTTTACATTTTATGTGAAGCAGTATAATATTAATGACAAGTAGATTGTGAGAAGGTATGGATGCATATTCTAATCCCTATAGTAACCACTAAAACAAAAGACCAAGAAAAATAGTTAAAAAGCAAATAGAGGAAATGAAAATGCTAAAACAATCTCATTAACTCAAAAGAAGGAATTAATAAATGAACAAAATAACAAAATCGATGGTATAAATAAAAAACAGCAGAATAGTAGACTTAAACCCAATTATATAGTTAATCACATTAAATGTAAATGAATGAAATATTACTACTAACAGGCAAAGATTGTCAGATTGGCTAATGGGCTATCAACAAGAGACTCATTTTTAATACAGATACTCAGATAAGCTGCTAATAGAAGGATGCTGAAAAAAAATCAAGTTAGAATAAAAAAAGCCAGTGGGGCTATTTCAATATCTGACAAAACAGACTTCCAGAAAAGGAGTAAATTACCAGAGATAGAGACATTTTATAATGAAAAGAAGGTCACTTCACTACACAGACATGACAATTAAAAATGTGTATGTAATTAATATTGACTCCAAAATATATGAAGTATAACTTGTCAGAACTAGAGAGAAAAATAGACAAATCCATAATCCCCAGTAGATATTTTAGCACCTCTATAGTAATTGATAGAATGAATAGAAAAAAATGAGTGAGAACACAGAAGGTTTGAAAACACTGTTTACCACCTTGGGCTAATTAAAATTTATAAAATACTCCAGCCACACCTACAGAACACACCAAGAAAAATCACATGTTGGTTCACAAAAAAGTCTCAATAAATTCTGAAATACTGAATAATTAAAAATCAACACCAATATGGTAGGTAGAAAGTCCATAAGTATTTGAAAATAAAACAACGCATTTCTAAGTAACCAATGGATTAAAGAAGAAATAACAAAGTATGTAAGAAAATATTTCAAACTAAATTATAATAAAAACACAACACAGCAAAATGTGTTGTATTTTTCAAATAAAGCAGTATTTAAAGTTATGGCTTTAAATACTTTTATAGAAAATAAGAAAGGTTTAAAATAAATGACCTAAGCTTCTACCTTAAGAAGCAAGAACAAGAAGCACAAATTAAACCCAAAGTAAGAGGATGGAAGGAAATAACAAAGAGCAGTAATTGATGAAATAAAAATAAAAATGATAAAAGAAATCAGCAGTAACAAAGTTTGGTACTTTGAAAAGATTTAAAAATCTGACAAACATTTAGCAAGACTGATCAAGAAAGAAAACAAAAAAAGATATATCAGCAATATCAGGAAAGAGAGGATATCACTACAGTTCCCAGAGACATTTAAAGGTCATTAAGGGAATATTATAAATATCTTGATATCAATAAATTACTTACCTTAGATAAAATGGAAAAATTCATTGGAAAAAAAAGTAACTTCCCCAAACTAACATAAGAATAGAAAATTTCATTAACTATATATCTAGTAGATAAACTGAATTTGTAATAAAAACCTTCTTATGAAGTAAACTCCAAGACCAGATGGTTTTAGTGGTTAATTTCATCAAATAGCTATGGATAATATAATACCAATCTTACACAAACTCTTGCAGCAAATAAAGAGGGAGGAAAAACTTTCCAACTCATTTTATGAAGACAGCAAATAGCTGATAACCCATAAAGACATTTAAAAAAAGTACATACCAATATCCTTCATGGACATAGATATAAAAATTCTTATATAAAATATTATCTACTAGAATCTGGTAATCTATAAAAAAGATAAATTATGAATACATGATAACTAATCTTGGAAATACAAGGTTGGTTTAAATTTGAAAATCAACTGACATATTCATTTAACAGCAAAAGAACTGAAGAAAAAAATTATCTCAATAGAGGCAGAACAAGCAATTTTTTTGGATAAAATTCAATACCCACTCATGATAAAAAAAAACTTTCAGCAAACTAGGAAGAGAAGGGAATTTTCTCAGTCTGATAAAATTTACATTTATAAAAATGCATTTACATTTACATTATATAAAAAGAGAAAATAAAATATGTAAAAATTAGAAAGAAAAAGTAAAACTATTTTTTTATGGTAGAAATATATGTAAAAAAATCCTGAGAAATATACAAAATCTATTAGAGCTAACAGATGAATTTAGCAAGGTTTCTGGATATAAGATACATATAAAAATTAGAAATCTAATTAGAAGTATATCACTTATGATAGCAAAGAACATAAATATGTAGACATAAATTTAACAAAAGATGCATAAAATACGAATACTGAACACAGCAAAAGAGTATTGTCAGAAATTTTCAAAAGACCTAAATAAATGGAGAGATATACTATGTTCATATTAGAAGATTCAAAATTGTTAAGATGTCAGCTCTCTAATCTATAGATTCAGTTTAAACTCAATAAAAATCACAACTTTGTTTTTTGGTAGAAACAGACAAGCTGATTCTAAAATTTAGATGGAAATGCAAAGGACCTAGAACAATAAAAAATAATCTTGAAATAAAAGAACAAAGTTGGATGGTGTCATATGCTGAATAATGAACCCTAAAATATTCAGGTCCTAAACCCTAGAATTGTGACTATTGTCTTATATGGTAAAAAAGACTTTGTAGATGTGATTAAGTTAAGGACTTTGAGATGGAGAGATTATCCTGAATTATCTGGGTGGGCCCTAAATGCAATCACAACTGTCTTTATAAGATAGGAGGAAGAGGGAGATTTGACAAGGAAGAAGATGGCAATGTGACCACTGGAGCAAGATGCCACACTGCTGGGAAGGAGGGGCTTCAAGATGGCTGCCTAGAGGCATTTCATACTTGCCTCCTCCACTAAGAAGAGCCAAGACAGTAAGTAGACAATCATACTTTGAATAGATTATCCAGAGAGACCACTAGAATTCAACAGAAAAGTGACAGGAAATACCTATAGCAAGGAAGGAGAAGGAAGTGAGGCAACCTGCTTGGTCAGAATTGGCTGGGAACCAAGAGAGACTCCCCGATGCAAGCAAGGGGTAAGAGAGATGCTCAGTGATCCATATTCCCACCAGGGACTCCTGGAGTCCTAGCCATGAGAGAATCCTAGCCTCTTAACTCTTGTGGATCCTGAAACCAACATAGGGAGCTGCTGAGAGACTGTGTGATGGCATTGCTCTGGGAAGAGAACTCATACTGGGTCCCACACACTGCCTGAGACCTAAGCTGCTATGGAAAGGAGGCATTTTAGAGCCCCATCTGTGCACTGTCCTGGGGCCCAGTGGTACTAGAGCTGAGGTACTAATACAAGAGAAATGTGAGCTTCTGCCCCTGGGGCTGAGGCATGAGTGAGGCATGGGCTATTACTGCTAGGAATGAAAGCAGGTAGGGAAAGCCAATGTGCTTTATCCAACCAACACCATAGATATGTCTTCAGGAAAAAGTTCTCCCCTAGGAAAGCAAATTCAACAAATTAGAAGTTACTATTATACCAGATGTGCAGATATCAATGTAAGGACACAGGAAACATGAAAAAGCAAGGAAATAGGATACATCCAAAGGAACACAATAATACTTGAGCAATAGATCCCAATCATAAATCAGTATATGAAATCCAGAAAAAGAATTAAAATTTCTGATAATAAAGAAGCTCAGTGAAATAACATGAAAATTCTGAAAAACAATACAAAGAAATCATAAAAACAAGTCAGTATAAAGATGAGAAAATTACCATAGGTAGAAATCATAAAAACTAAAAAGAAATGCTAGAACTAAAGAATTCATTGAATGAAATATAAAATACTTTTGAAAGCTTCAAAAACAGATCAAGCTAAAGAAAGAAGCTCAGAACTTGGAGACAGGTCTTTGGAAATAAACCATTCAGAAAAAAATAAAGAAATAAAAACAAAAAATAATGAGCAAAGTCTTTGTGGTATATGGGACATAATAAAGTGACCAAATATTATTTGAGTCTTAGAAGGCAAAGAGAGAATAAAAGGGTTGGAAAACACCTTTAACAAAATAATAGATAAAAACTTCCCAAGTCTAGCAAGGGATTTACACATTTAGATATAGTAGGCTCTGAGATAACCAAATGAATGTAAGACAAAAAAATCTTCTCCATGGCACATTATATGCAAGTTGTCTAAAGTCAAACATGAGAGTATTTTAATAATAGTAAGAGAAAAGCATCTAGTCATCTTTAAAGGAACCCCCATCAGACTAATGATGGATTTCTCAGCAGAAACCTAATAGGCTAGGAGAGAATGAGATTATATATTTGAAGTACTGGGGAAAAAAACCCTTTAAGCCAAGGATATTCTATCCAGCAAAATTATCCTTCATAAATGAAGGAGAAATAAAGTCTTTCCCAGACAAGCAAAAACTCAGGGAATTAATCACCACTAGACAGGCCCTACAAGAAATACTCAAGGGAATCATAAACCTGGAAGCAAAAGGATGACATTTACCATTGTGAAAACAAGGAAAGTATAAAACTCATTGGTAAAGCAAACACATAAATGAGGAACAGAAAGGACTCAAATGGTACCATTATACCAAACCACCAAACCACAATGATAAACAATAAGAGAAAAAGAAAGGAAAAAAGAATACACAAAACAACCAGAACAATTAATGATATGACAAAACCTCATGTATCAATAATAACGTTGAACGTAAATGGATTAAATTCTCCACTTAAAAGATACAGATTGCCTGAATGGATTAAAAGAAAATGATCTAATTATATGCTGCCTACAAGAAACACACTTTACTTATGAAGACACATATAGACTGAAAGGGGATGGAAAAAGATATTCCATGCAAATATAAACCAAAAATGAGCAGGAATAGTTAAACTTATATCAGATAAAGGAGTCGTTATAACTAATACCACAGAAATACAAAAGACCATCAGAGACTGTTATGAACAACTGGAGCATATGCTAACAAACTTGAAAGCCCAAAGGAAATGGATAAATTTATGAAAACATACAACCTCCCAAGACTGAATCAGGAAGAAACAGAAAATCTGAACAGACCAATAATGTGTAGCAAGATTGAATCAGTAATAAAAAGTCTCCCAACAAGGAAAAGCTAGGGACCAGATGGATTCACTACCAAATTCTACCAAATATATAAAGAAGAACTAACAGTAATCCTCCCCAAAGTATTACAACACATTGAGGAGGAGGGAATTCTCTCTAACTCATTCTACAAAACCAGCATTACCCTTATACCAAGATCAAACAAGGATACAACCAAAAAAAGAAAACTACAGGTCAATATCCCTGAGAATATACATGTAAAAATCTTCAACAAAATACTAGCAAACTGAATTTAACATCACACCAAAAAGATAAAACACCATGATCAAGCGGGATTTATACCAGGGATGCAAGGATGGTTTAATACATTACATCAAGAAAATGAAAGACAAAAATCATATGATCATCTCAATAGACACAGTAAAAGGATTTGATAAAATTCAACATCCCTTCATGATAAAAACTCTCTGCAAACTAGGCATAGAAAGAACATAAGCAAAATTCTAAAGGCCATATATGAAAAACGCATAGCTAAGATCGTACTGTATGGGGAAAAGTTGTAAAGCCTTTCTTCTAACTAGAACAAGACAAGGATGCTCACCTTCACCACTCCTATTCAACATAGTACTGGAAGTCCTAGCCAGAGCAATCAGGCAAGAGAAAGATTAAAATGCATCAAAATTGGAAAAGAAGTCAAATTGTCATTCTTTGTAGACAAAATGATCTTGTATTTAGAAAAACCAAAAGACTCTACCAAAACCTCTTAGAACTCATAAATGAATTCAGTAAAGTTGCAGGATATAAAATCAACACATAAAATCAGTAGCATTTCTACATAGCAATAATGAAACAGCTGAAAAAGAAATCAAGAAGGTAATCCCATTTAAGCTACCAAAAATGTTAAATATCTTGGAATAACTTAAACCAAGGAGGTGAAAGATATTTACAAGGAAAACTACAAACAGTGATGAAAACAAAAACACTGATGAAAGAAATTGAAGAGGACATAAACAAATGGAAAGACATCTCATACACAAGGATCACAAGACTTAATATTGTTAAAATGATCATATTGCCCAAAGCAATCTACAGATTCAAAGCAATCACTATAAAAATGCTAGTGCCATCCTTCATAGAACCAGAAAAAACAATCCTAAACTTCGTATGGAACCCAAAAACAGCCAGAATAGCCAAAGCAATCCTGAACAAAAAGAACAAAGCTGGAGGCATCATACTATTTGACTTCCAAAATATATTACAAGGCTATAGTAACCAAAGCAGGATAGTATTGGTATAGAAATAGATACATAGACCAATAGAACAGAATATAGAACCAAGAAATAATTCTACACAAAGCCAACTGACTTCTGACAAAGTCACCAAGAACATACGCTGGAGAAAGGACACCCTCTTCAATAAATGGATATGGGAAAAATTGGATATCCATATGCAGAAGAATGAAACTAGATCCCTATCTCTCACCATATGCCCAAATCAACTCAAGATCAATAACAGATTTAAATGTAAGACCTGAAACTATAAAGCGACTAGAAGAAAACATAGGGAAAACACTTTAGGACATTGCTCTAGGCAAAGATTTTATGGTTAAGACTTCAAAAGCACAGAAAACTAAAACAAACATAGACAAATGGGACTATATTAAACTAAAAAGCTTCCGTACAGCAAAGAAAACAATCAATAGAGTGAAAAGATAACCTGTTGAATGGGAGAAAATATTTGAAAACTATTCATCTGATTAGGGACTAATATCCAGAATATACAAGGAACTCAAACAACTCAACAATAACCTCCCCCCCTCAAATCCCATTAAAAAGTGGGCAAAGGAATGAATGGATGTTTCTCAAAAGAAAGCATATAAATAGCCAGCGAGCATATGAAAAAATGTTCAGCAACACTAATCATCAGGGAAATGCAAATCACAACCACAATGAGATATCATCTCACTCCACTTAGAATAGTTATTTTCAAAATGACCAAAAAAATAACAGATGCTGATGAGGTTGCAGAGAAAAGAAAACACTTTTGGTGGGAATGTAAATTAATATAGCCACTATGGAAAGTAGTATGGAGATTTCTCAAAAAGCTAAAAATTAGAACTACCATAGGATCCAACAATCCCACTACTGGGTATCTATCCAAAGGAAAATAAATCACTATTTCAAAGGCATACATGTACTCTCATGTTTATCATAGCATTATTCACAATAGCAACTCGAGTGTCTGTTAATGCAGCGGTCCCCAACCTTTTTGGTACCAGGGACCAGTTTCATAGAAGACAATTTTTCCATGAACCAAGGGGGTGGGAGGTTGGAGGCAGAGGTGTGTGCAGAGCTCCGGCCTTGATGTGCAGCCAGTTTCCTAACAGGGCATGGACTGGTACTGGGCCGTGGCCCGGGTGTTAGGGACTGCAGTGTTAACGGATGAATAGATAAGGAAAATGTAGCATATACACACAATGCCATACTTTTAGGCCACAAAAAAAAGAATGAAATCCTGTCATTTGCAGCAACATAGATAGAACTGGAGGTCATTACATTAAGTGAAATAATTCAAGCACAAAAAACCAAATACTTCATGTTTTCATTCATATATAGGAGCTATAAAACTTGATCTCATGGAGGAGAGATACTAGAGACAGAAGATGGTGAGGGTGGGAGGTAGAAATGAAGAGGAGTTGGTGAATGGGTACAAACATACAAACATACTTTGTTATATAGACAAAGAAGTTCTGATGTTGCATAGCAGACTAGGTGACTCGAGTTAGCAACAACCTATATTGTATATTTCAAAGTAGTTACAAGAGAGGACTTGAAATGTTACCAACACATGAAAATGATAAATACTCAAGGTGATGTATACCCCACATACCCTGACTTGATCATTACGCATTATATGCATCTAACAAATACTCACATGTACCCCATAAATGTGTAAAATATCTTTTATCAATACGAGAAGAAAATCGTTATACTGCTGGCTTTGAAGATGGAAGAAGGGTCATGAGTCAAGGAATGAAGTTTTAGAAGCTGGAAAGGACAAGGAAATGGATTCTAGAGTCTCCAGAGGGAGCACAGTCCTGCTGATACCTTGGTTTTGTAGGAGTGACACTGATTTTGGACTTCTGGTTTCCAAGACTGCAAGAGAATAAATGTGTATTGTTTTAAGCTATTGAACTCATGGTAATTAGTTATAGCAGCCACAGGAAACTAATACAAAGGTATTACACTGCCTGATTTCAAGACTTACTCTAAAGCTACAATAGTCAGTATGGCGTAAGGATAGGCACATAGATCAGTAGAACAAATTGAGTCCTGACATAAGCCTATACAACTGATTTTTGATAAAGGAGCCAAGTTAATTCAATGGGGGACAGGAAAGTCTTTCAACAAATGGTTCTGCGACAACTGGATAAACATAAAAAAGTGGGTCTTAACCCCTATTTCACATCATATATAAAAATTAATTTGACATGGATTATAGACCTAGATGTAAAAGCTAACCTATAAAACTTCTGGAAGAAAAATATAAGAAGATCTTCAAGATCTTGGTACAAGCAAACATTTCTCAGGAAAGCAAAAAAAAAAAAAAAAAGCTATAATCACAAAAGGAAAAAAATAAGTTGGACTTCATTAATATTTTTAAAAAAGCATTGACAGACTGGGAGAAAATATTTGCAAATCATGTACCTGAGAAAGAATTTGTAACCATAAGATATAAAGAACTACAAATAAGTACCAAGAAGGCAACCATTCTAATGATAAAATAGGCATAGAACTTGAACAGACACTTCACAAAGGAAGACATGCCAACGAGCTCATGAAAGGTGTTCAACCTCATTAGCCATGAAAAAAATGCAAAGTGAGACCACCATGAAATACAATTTCACATCTACCAGAATAGCTAAAGTTGAAAAAGACCTACAGACAACCAATTTTGGGGAGGAAATGAGTGACTAGAGAGTACAATCTCTTGGGGGAACTGCATGACGGTTTCTTATAAAGTTAAATTTACACTCACTCTGTGACCCAGCAATTCCACTCCTAATATCTACCCAAGAGAAATGAAAGCATATGTCTACAGAAAGATTTAAGACTATATTATAAACAGCTTTATTTATAACAGCCAAAAGCTGGAAACAGCCTAATGTCCATCACCAGGTGAGAAGATAAACGAATTGTGGTAAAGACATGCAATGGAATACTACTTAGCAAGCAAAAGAACGAACTTCTGATAACATCACAGCACAGAGGGACCTCAAATACATCACATGTAGTGGGAGAAGCCAATCAGAGACCATACTGCATGACTCCATGCAGCCATGAAGTCCAAGAACAGGGAGGACTGGGCTCTAGTCAGAGCAATGGTCGGTGGTAAGGCTGGGCAAGACTGGGAGAGAGTGTGCAGGAACTTCTGGGGTGCTGGGAACGTTAATATCTTGCTGCAAATGCTGGTTACACAGTTGTATGCATTTGTCAAAAGTCATTATTTTAGACACTAGTGATCTGTACATTCCACTGTAAGTAAACTTTACATCGGTAAAAAATCAGAAGCAGTTATGAGTGGCAGAATTTGATCAACAGAATTGTCTCATTTGAGGGCGGTGGCAGGGCCAGGTGTGTGTGTGGCGGGGTGGTAAGGAGTGGGTGTCTAAAGTACAGGGAGGAATTTTGAGTCTGGAAGTGCCACCCTGCAACCAGGGCTGTGTAGGGGAGGTGCCTAGTGGGACCAGACTGCAGAGGAGAGAAGGGAGGGAGGGGTCTTGGAGCCAAGCCAGCCTCCCAGGTGGCAGCAATTTGGAAGCTCAGGTTTGAGGCTCTGAGAAATCTGGGCATTCTTCCTTTTGGGTATGGAGGACCAGGGTGGCTTAGGGAGAGGAGGGGCCTGCTGAGGACGCTGGAGGTGGGAGGGGTAAGTGACGGGGTCACTGTAGAAAAGGCTGCACAGAGGCAAAGGGTCTGATGATGACTTGGGGCAGGTTCGGCAGAGGACTGGGGCCAGCCGGGGGCACCCAGCACCGGCTTGGAGACCAGCACAGAGTCGTGAGGAGTTGGCCAAACGGTGGCAGCTGAGGAGTAGCAGATGCTGGAGAAAAAGGGAAGGAGGAAGAGGAGCAGGAAGGCTTGCTTTTTTTGTTTGTCGTTTAGGACTGGGGAGACCTGGGCATGCTAAAGACCCAGGAAAGGTCCACAGAGAGAGGCAGCAATTAGCCACGGTACAGAACGTGTCTACTTGACAAAAAACTGCTCCATGTGTATACCCTCACACCCATCCACCCTTGAAGCAGGCGACAACATTGCTCCCGTGACTTAGTTACACTCCACCTTTAGTCATGTTAGACTGCACATCCTTGTCACTCTATTTTTATTCACCAAATAACCAGGCAATTAAGGCACAAATTATTTTTAACGCCATCCCTACATGTTTTCCTACACCTTTTCAATAAATGGATTTCTTTCAATTCCCTGAAAAGAGAAGCCCGTGGCACAGGAGGGAGTGGCCAGTGGGGTCTGGCCGTGCCCACTGCCCCGCTGACCCAGCCCAGGCAGGCAGGTCATCACCAGGTGCTGGCCTGTCCCTGGGGCGGGGGGGGGGTGATCTTTTTTAGGCCACCAATGGCCCCAGACGCCCACCTCCCTCCTCCAGCGAGCAGCCTGCACAGGCCAGTCCAGTGCGTGTCCTCACCTGTCATTGGCGACGGGCAGGGCGATCTCAAACTTGGCCAGGAACTGGAAGTACTGCTCTTCCGTCTGCTGCGTGAAGCCGGTCCCTACCAGCAGCATCCTGAGGTCCTCGGCGCGGATCACCCCGTTCTTGGCCACCGACCGGGAGCCCTTGATGTTAAAGATCCTCTGCAGACATTCGGACAACCAAATGGGGTCGAGGAAGTAGAGGTTCCTGAGGCCGTGGCTGGTGTCGGGAAAGTGGAGCAGAGTGCCGGTTTCTATGAGGAAGCTGATGGCTGCCCCGGGCGAGGGGAGGAGGAAGCGGCGTTAGACAAAGGAATGAAGGGGGCTCTGGGGTGGCCCTGTTCCCAAGGGGGCAGGTCAGAAATTCCTCCTAGGAGGAAACCAGCACTCCCGACATGCTGCACCTTCAGACTGGGTGTGGTGGCACCTCGTACCTCTCGTACCTCGTACCTCGTGGTGGCACAGCGTCCCGAGCTGACGGCCACCTGGGAGCTACAGTCTACCCGCAGTATTTGCAGATTCTGTCCAAATTGGCCTGCCCGCTAAAATTTATTTGCGGCCCCCAAACCAACACCCGAGGTGTGCCCGCTGTCACTCGGAAACGTGTGCGGGAGGTGAGAAACTGGTCACCCAGGGTGTGTGTTCCCAGCTGAGGCTGAACAAAGTGGCCTATCTAGTGCCGCATTTTTAAAAATTTTGTGCTTTTTGTGGGTGATTTCACTGTTTGAAACGGCCCCCAGGCGGAGTCCTGACGTGCTGTCTCGTGTTCCTAAGCGCGGGAAGGCTTCGATGTACTTTACAGGGAAAACACGTGTTAGGTAAGTGCTGTTGGCCGTGAGTTCAATGTTAACGAATCAGCGATACGTATCAAATAAGGAGTCTTTAAGCAGAAACACACATAACACAAGGTTCTGCATCGATGGGTTCATGAAAATGTTGTGCCCTGAGGCTCATGGGACCTAGTCCTGCGTGTCACCCAGGAGCAGTGGTCTAGCACTGGCTCACTCAGTGGGCGGGGCCACTGTAGGACATAACTACTGCAGGTAATGACGACTGACTGCAGTTGTTTAACCTCCGTCCCAGGCGGGCAGGGACGGGTCCATTTTGCTCGTATGTCCGTCCTCAGAGGCCAACACGATGCTGGTGCAGCGTAGCTGTTTGTGTTCTCGCTCTCCAAGGAAACAAGGGCGGGAGGGAGGGATGAGGGGAGGAGAGACGGAGGGCAGGAGGCAGGCAGGCAGGAACACAGGCCGGGCTTTTGGATCTCTTATTCAGAACGTATTGCTCCGTTGTGCTGAGGGCCAGGCTCGACTTGCCAAGTGCAGACGGTTCTGCTTCTGCCAGGTACCCGCCCCTGCCCTGCTTGGGGGCTCTGGCCCTCTGCCCAGTCATCCCAGGTCCCTCGTGCCTGTGCCCACTGGGCGCCCACCTGGCCCCCGCCACCCACACCCAGCCCTGCCCACCGGACTGCAGGTCCTCGTAGTCCTTGATGTCGTTGTCGGGCGTCTGCTCCACCAGCTGCTCCAGCTGCCTGTCCGTCAGGTACTGCACGTCGTCGTCCTGGCTGCGACGCTGCTGCTCCGTCAGCACGGCCTCCTGCAGGCTCAGGTAGCTCCTGGGGATCTGGGGACAGGTGTGGGGGGGGAGCTTCAGGTCCCAAGGCACGCTGGCCAGCTCGGGCAGCCCCAGCCCGGCCCCCACGCCGGTCCTGAGGCCTGAGGGGGTGGAACGTTCCCTCTCCATCCCTGCCCTCCACCCTGCCGCGGCCCTCCCTGGAACGGCTGAGCCTCACAACACACATGTGTCAATGGGAAGCAGGCCCCTCTGGTTTCAATAGGGTGAGTGAGGTACCCACCAGTCTCCCCGCCAGTCGCTGGCAGCCGATGGTGCTGCCCACGTCCTTCATGTTGCACGTGACGTGGAAAATCAGCTGCCGCAGCCCCTCCTGCCCTTCCAGGCTCTTACAGGAAATCTCGCTGTGTGTGCAAACAGACCCGAGCTTCCCCATTGCGCTCCGCTCTCTGAGGAAGCGCTGCAGGGTCTCTGTTTTCCCAAGTCTAGGGAACTCATGAAAGACGGCCAAGAAGTTGACTGAGGCCTTGCTTTGTGCAAAGCACTGTGCTGAGTGCCCCATAATATGTTGCTTTAGTCTGTCCTCCCAATAAGCCCATTTCACAGAGGAGGAAAGTGAGGCACAGAGGTACAACATGACTCCCAAGGACACAAGCTGGGAAGGAGCAGACTCACTAAGGCTGGACCCGGGCTGTGACCCAGAGCCAGTGCTCCTATTATCGCCGACCCCACGGGCTTTCTCAAGGGCACAGCAGGCATTCCCGAAAGCCTCAGCCTGCATTCTGAGCCAGGCTGATGTGTCCCCGGGCTCATCCATGCGCTAATGTCCGTATCGCTCCACCCAAGTGAGGGAGTCTGAGAGCCACCAGTGCAGCTGCAGCAACATGCGGTGCATTTTATTCCTACCAGGGAACACTTAATTTGCTGAGCCTCAGTCTCGCCAGCTGCGAAGTGGGCACAATAATCCCCATAGCCTACAGGGCTGTCGTTGAGAGTCCAATGACAGGAGGTGAGCCCAGAGTGGCTGGTCCCATCGGCACCGCCCCATCCTGACCCCTACTCTTCCCAGACACTGAGATCCCACCTGAGGACTGGGACCTCTCTTCCCCCGGCTCTGTCCTTGATCTGCGATCAACAAACGGGATGCCTGAGTTCACTCTCCTAGTCCCATGGGAGCCCTGCTCTCTCAGCACTGGCGTGGGGGGCAGGAGAGGGGGTCAGCAAGGAAGCACAGAGTGGGCATCTCCAGGCCCCGCTTGGCTAGTCCTCCAGTGAGTTTTCACCCCCTCCAGGGCAGGGTCTGCTCAGCTGGCAGAGCGGCCACTCTCGGCCGGGAAGGGACCCAGCCCCAGCCCCAGGAGCCCTCTGTGGGTACATGCAGGCATTCTGGGAGGACGGACACATCAGCGACCTACTGCACACGAGGCAGGAGCAGCAAGAGGCTGGGGACACTCACTGTAGGTGCTTGAACGTGATGTCAGGGAAGCCGGTGGCCCTGGAGCCTGATGGTGAGCGGCAGAGCGCCAGCACGTAGGCACGCAGCGTCGCGATCCTCTCCACCCGGAATTTGGCTTCGATTAGGTCCAGGTGTGTCCCGACCACCAGCACCACAGCGTTTGGGGCCTTGGCCTGCAACAGGGAACCCCGAGGCTGGGCACCCTTTCAGTTCATTGAACAAGGGGCAGGAAAGAGCCCCCTGGCCACACAGGGGTGCCGACCCAGGGCGCCCTCGGCCCGTCACTGCAGGCAGCACCTGCACTCCTCGCTGGCTGTGAACCCCCAGGGCCCCCTGCACTGAGAGGCGTCTGAGGCGCCCACGACCTCCTTCGCAGGGGGACTGAGTTTGGCATGTGGGGAGGGATTTCTGACCCTTCAGAAATGACATCAGCTACTTGAGGTGGGGGGTGGGGGGAACACCTTTATATTCCCGGGGAATCCAGGGCGGGGGCTCCTAAATTTAGGGTAAACAAGGAAATTGCAAGAGTACCACCAACTTTTAGCACTTAAAATTGCTCCCCTGTGAAAGGCAAGCAGGACCACGATTCTGGGGTCCTCCGTGACAGCCCCTCAAAACGCAAAGCACCCCTCCCCAGCATAGTTCCTTCTCTTCCCTCAGGACGGGGGACGCTCCAGGGATGGGGCCCGACCCGCGATGCTCTGAGGACTGAGAGCTGCGGAGCTGGCGTCCGCGTCCTCACCTCGATGTTGAGCAGCCAGAACTGGAGGTTGGCCACGGCCTCCTCCCCCAGCGCCAGGTTCCAGACCACCACGTACAGGGCCTTGTCCGTGAAGAAGCACTGGTTCACGGTGGCCATGCTGGCCGGGCCCCCGATGTCCCAGACGTTGAACTCCACCGAGTCAACCTACTTGAGCAACGAAGCAGTGACAGGAGGCATTTTAGCGACCCAGGTTTTAGTAAACCTAAGGGAGAGGACCGATAACTTCCAAGGCTGTGCTTGGAGGCCGGAAACGATGTGGGAAAGTCACGGCCACCCTGTTGTTTCTCTCAGGAGCCAGTCACCCGGGCAGGGGAAAGGGCCTGTGGTATGGCGGTGGCCTTCTGGGGACTTCCATCTACTGCTAACAGGGCGGCGGCAGGCCCTGGACGGACACTGGAGGGCATGGGACTGGCTTCTGCGTCTCGGCCGCCAACGGCTCAGGACTGTCCTGCTGGAGCAAGCCCTGCTCTCGTGTCACTGCTCACGCTGGGGCGTGACCTCCCTCCCTTTCTCTGTGGGAGGGTGAGACGGAGGAGAGGGGCCTCGGAACTTGCGCAGGTCAGAGGGCGGTGCCCACCAAGGGTGATGGGAAACTCCCCCTACGTGGGAATCAAAGATGAGCTGTCGGGCTGCCGGGAAGGGCTGTGTAAACGGTGGTTTCTCTATCGGCGCATGAGCTCAGAGTCTGGCCCGCGAGGCTAGGGCTGCACTTTTCCGTAGCAAGGAGTCATTTCCGCAATGCAGCGTTTTGGCCTCCAAGACCGAGCACGCTGACCTGGTTTTGTATAAAGAGGCAAACGGACAGCTGTTCCCAGCTGGCTAATGGCCAGCCTCGGAGAAAGTTACGGGCTCAGCATTCACAAGATCAGGTGGTCGTCCTTCCACTGAAGGAGGGGGGCGCTTTAATCACGGTAGGAAGGAAGCAGGGGCCGAGGGACAGGAAAAATACAAGTACTAATTCACCCCTAAGGCCTCGGCTGCAGGAAGAAAATGAGAGTAATTGCTAAAAAGGCAAAGCAGGAGAGAACGCAGAAGGTTCTGGTTACTTTAGAACCTTTGGTCACGAGTTAGCTCGACTTGCTCCTGGGGTGTCGTGGGATGGGTGGACCTGGTATCAATTACTGTATCTGACTGTTCTGGCCCTGACAGACGGGACTCAGAGGACCAGCTTCTGAGCCTGTGCTAGAATATACGTTCGGCTTAAATGCTTTCAAACTGGATTTGAAAAATGTTTTTTTAAAGACACTGCAGCAAAACCCCTCTCTAGCTGGCGCTGCGCTTGGGGGCTTTGGAGAAAATCATGCAACATCTGGACCTCAAGTCCTCTCAATTTCCCACAGTGAAACAGCCCCCGTGCACCTGGGATCCCCGAGGAACCCGAGGGCGACAGAAACGCGAGCTCAGCAGATCAGGACAGCACTGTCTGCGTGTGTCCGTCACTCACGCTCAGAGAGCTGCCTGCCTGTGCTCCACTCCAGAATGGAGATCCGCCCAATATTCCATGGGCTCTTTTCTCTGTTTCAAGGGCAAGAAAATGTTCATTTCCACTTGCCCGGCACTGAATGGAAAACAGGATGGCTAATAGGTCTGGTGAAGGATTCAAGTGGGGCTTAAAAAATGGGACTTTTCAGAACTTAGGGTGAAAGCAGGTATTAGAGAAGACAAAGCATTCATTCCCAGGGTGTTTTCTTGGCCTCCTTGTTAGGAGGCAGATGCTGCGTGTTTCACTGCCGCAGCTATAGTTAGCGCTCAGCCCTGCCGAGGGCCTACCCCGGACAATGTGAATCTGAATCTTTGGGGTCAGAGAGTGGTGAGGCCTGGGCATGGCTATCTTTAAAAGCCTCTCCGGGGACTCTAACGAACAGCCAGGGGTTAGGAACTGCTGGTCTGGAGTCTCAGCTTAACTGTAACAGGAAAACTAGAAGATGACGTTAAGAAATGATTCACTGCTCTTGGCAGGAGCTGGTTTCGAACAGTACACAGTGGCTCTTACAAACATCCTGGGCTTTGATCTCCAGGCTGAGAAAATCCTGGGCTCTCTTGGGAGAAGGGAAAAGGGGCCCAAGGAACGTCCCTCCCACCACAGAGACCCGGCACGCTGACCGTCCTTGACCTTGGCTCTCGAGCCAGCCGGCCTCTGGAGCTCCCACTTGGTGGTCCTGATGGTGGCCTCTCCGTGCACCACCTGGGGGGCCCTCCCTGTCTGTAAGATCTCCAGGAGGGTGGACTTGCCCTGGCGCGGGGGACCCACGATGATCATCTTCATCTGCTTGCACTTCTCTGCTTTCCGCAGCTGAGCGCGCAGGTAGGACAGCATTGCTTTGGGGCCTGTGCAGAGTCAGAAACGGGAAGAGCAGATGCCGCTGCCAACACAGCAATGGAAACATGCTCACCTCCCTCAGGAAACAGGATCCCCTTGAGAAGGAACATTTTCTATGTGTTCTAAGGGGGACAGTTAAGGAAGACTACTGGGCCTGGTGGAGGGAAGGTGTGATACTGATCACCCCCAAAGTGAAGTCTAGAAGTCAATAACCTAAGGACAAAGTCCTTGCTGCCTAGGAGGTCACAGTCTTACCACATGGCTATTCTCAATGTATAGTGACCCTCAGTAACTCTTGCTCAAGGGACGATTTTATAGCATATTGCCAAACCCAGAAGCTAGGGCTGGGGTCCAGGGGTCACCTGCTGTTTCCACCACCAGAACTTGACAAGTGAACCTGAGTCATCTTTCCAAGGAGGTGACATGTGGCTGTGGAAGCCTTACCTTCTTTTCTGACCTCTGCGGGCACGTTGCTGATGGTCTGGTCTTCAATGTCCAGCTGCCAGAGGTTGCCCAGCTGCCCCAGCTCAGGAGGGAGCTCTCGGAGGCCAGGGTTGCTGAGGATGCACATGCCCGCCAAGAGAAAACACATACACACACACGCGCGCACACACATGCAGCTCCTGTCAGCCTCTGTAGCCTACAGGGCCCACCAACAGCCTGTACCCCAAGCCCCATACCTTGGGCCCTGATTTGTAGTATCTCATTTGAAACACGAATTCCAAAGCCTTTGGACTCCCTAGAGAGTCAGTGGTAGAAATGACAGCTCTGTCTTCCACAAATCCCCACAGCTTAGAACAGGGTCCCCCCCCTCCCCTAACTTTCCTGTCTCTTCTACTAATGAAAGGAAGAATGATTGAATAGTTCTCCTCATTATAACCTGGAGAAGAAGCAAAAGTATCATGGTATGCTACCCTTGTCTTCCTCTCCCCTACCTTCCTGACCAAGCCCAGTTCTACAAATCCCACTACTGCTTCCTGGTAAACAGATGGCTCCTTTCTGCCCAGCTTCTGTGTCTCTGGTGGTTTATGGGAGGGCACTCTGCCTCCCTGGGCCAGCAGGGCCGGTGCAGCCACTCTCACTGTGTACTCACTTTCCCAGGTAGAGCTCCGACAGGTTCTTTAGCAGACAAACCGAGGGAGGGACCGCATCGAGGTGGTTGTCGTTCAGACAAAGGACTTCCAAAGACTCACTTAGGAAGGCTGGAAATTCCAGCACACATGCTGCAAAGAAATGGCAAAGCAGACTGTTCTTGATAAATAACCCTGGACTGTCACAGCATGGAGGCTAGGTGGGTGAACAGACTGGCGCAAGCTCCTCTAGAGAGCATTTTGGCAAACCTATCAGAATAAAATGCTCATCCCACCGACCTAGCCATGCTAATTCTATGGACATCCTTGCACACGTGTGCAGCAAAGGATGCTCAGCGGCACACTGTCAGAGCAAAGACAAAGAACCACCTACATGTCCATCCACAGAGGGTTGGTCCAGTGAGTAATGGAATAATATGCACCTATTACAAAGCACGGGGCAGGTCTACATGTAGGAGCATGAAGTGATTCTCAAGAGCTACTGGTCAGTTGAAAAAGCAGGGTATGGAACCAGATAGCTAGAAGGTTTATTCATGTGCTAGAAAATGTCAGCAGATGTGCACACACACACACACATGCATATACATGCAGATGGATGTGTATTTATGTTATATGCATATATGTATATGTGTAGGTTAGATGTGTATGTTAGACACAGACACAATTGTTACCAGAGACATATGAAATTCCATAGTTGTCTCTGGGAAGGGGAATTACTAGAGGACTAAATATTCATGCTGAGCCCTTTGGTATTGCAAAAATTAAAAAAATATATATACATGTATTACTTCTTCAATTAAAAAAGGCTAATTAACTCAAATACGACACTGTGGGCTAAGGTTTTTGTGCTTCCAGAGATGGCATTCTCTGAAACACCAGCCAGCTGTTTAGTATTGAAGTGACTTCATTAATTAGGCTAATTATGAGATTACCATGAAAATCACGTCAAATCTGCCGTTTTCATGGGCACCGGGGCGTTTGGGTTGTGAAAGGCCGTGGGCGAGCTGGGAACGCACACCGATGGGAATGGGAGGTGTGGATTTCAGCAGGCTCTCTGAAGCCTTTATCCTTTCTGCTAGGGCAGGGAGAGCGGGCAGGACAGCATGCCCTGAGCTTGGAGAATTCAAGATAAAAAGGCTGCCTCAAAACCCTCTCCTCTGGCTCCCTGCCAGGCATGGAAAACAGAGAAGCTGGGACTCCTTTGTGGGGCTGAAACCAAGCTTGAGCGCCCTTGATCACAACCACCCCCTTGGCTCCGGCTCTTCTGCACACAGTGGCTGCAGCATCAATGGTAAGGGGGTAACCTGGCCTCAGAGGACATTCTGGGAGAGCCGATAAAGGAATACCAAAAGCGACGCCTGGAAAATGTGCCCGGAGAGCTGCAAGGTGAATGGGACTCAGCGCAGGGCCCCTGTGGAAACAAAGGTGCAGCACAGCCTTGTAAAGACGGCTTTGTGTTAGACCTTGTTCCGTAAGAAAATGTTCAAAAAGGTTTCTTTTTCTTCCTCAATGAAAAGGGATGATCAACGTTAGCCTGCCCTACTTCACATTTTCAGGAAAGAACATCAAAAACGAGAAAGGCTCACTTTCTTCCCGGAGAACACACTCTGAACACCTGGCCTCTGTGCTTTCCAATATTAAAGTTTCACCTTGGTGTTTATGAAGCCTCTTTAAGTAACGGGCGGGTGGCATAAGGAGCTCCTACTGCAAACAGAGGTGACACCTGTACAGACGTCCTGGCCCCATGTCCAAAACTACAGAGACCGGGCTGGGGAGAGGGCAGCTCAAGGTATTTATGAACTGTAATTATTTATTCATAAGTTATTTATGACTCCACTGGTCTGAATTTTACCGTAAAAACGGCCATCCAAATTATTTTTGGATGAGGCCACTGCACAAATATGACTACTTGAATGTACGTAAATCTACTTGGAATTTTATTAATACTATCCATCTGCAAACAAGTTGTCCTTTATAGATAATTCCTTACCCAAAGGTCAACAACCCTGAGGAAAAAACCCTACTCAGTAAAAGGGTTTGCAAGGAACCCCCTTCTTTTCATTCAAGTGTGGGCCTCGACTTTATAGATGAAATTTTAAAAATCAAGAGGCTTTTGCCATCTGCCAAAGCCATAACTGATCCACCTCTGCCAGGTGACCTGCCAGTGGGTGTGGCCCTATCATGACACTCCCGAGAAAAGCTCCTGCAGGCCAACAGCAAGGTCATCTTCCAGGACATTGATACAGTCCATGTTCCTATTGCACGTTTCAGTGTGTACCTTTGACCTTCCTCTCTGGTGGTTTCGTGAGGGAGTGGCTGGTGCCACTGAGTGCTGGGCCCACCACCTTCCATACTTCTCCATGGTTCTAGAAAGAACTCTGTATTTCTAAATTGGAGACACATTTCAATTGACCCAAATGTACGAGGCTCACCCCACCAGCAAGTGGGTGGCATGACGGAGATCTATACTAGCTTCTCTTTTAGTGCACATCATCCATTTGGCACAAGGAAAAGACAGCGTTTGTTTCTCCTTCCTTCCAAGTGAAGTCCTCATGTCTGGATTCAATTTCTAAAGTCCTAAGGCCCTTCATTTAAAAGAGGGTCAGTTATGAAATTCATAACTGCATTTCCCTATTCGTGAGGTTAAGGACCTTCTTCATTTGTTTCCTGGCCATCTGTACTTCCTTTTCTGCAAACTGTTTATATGCTTTGCCCATTTTCTGCCTTTTTTGTTGTCTGGTTTTTTTTTTCTTCTTAAAATCAATTTGTAAGCATTCTTTGTAGGGACATAAGCCAATTTGTGTTGCAACAATTTGTGTTGCAACAATTTGTGTTGCAAATATTTCTTCTCAGTCTGTTTGCATTATGGCTTTGCTTATGATGCCTCTTACTGAGCAAAACTTTTTAATTTTTACAAAGCCAAAGATTTTGGTCTTTTAAAAAAATAATTTCTGGATTTCCCAGCCAGCTTTTAAAGGTCTTCCCCACACTCAAATTATAAATATATTCTCTTAAATGTTATTGTTTTCTTTTTTTACATACTTAAACATGCTATCATGTGGAAATTTTTGTAATTGATGTAAGGTAGGACATCTAGTATTGTGTTTTTTCCCCCTCTTCCAGCTGGATAGGCAGTTATACCAACACTATGTATCAAAACAAGAAAATATTCTTTTCCACTAACTAAACTACAATTCTGCCTTTGCTATATATTACATTCCTATGTTTATTTAGGTCTGTTTTTGAACTCTCTTATCTGTTTCACTGACAACATATAACTTTTTCAATCGTATATAAATAGGCACACTCATACACGACAGATCCACATGCATGGCGTATGTGTGCATTCCAGTTCATCAAAGAGTGTTGCAGGTGGCAGATTTTAGTTCACCTCCTGCAAATGTGTCTTGGCCCGTGTGGCCCTTCTCATCCCTACTTCATGCCATCGGTACCTGCCAATGTCCATCTAGCAAGCTGAAGAAGAAAGTTATATTACATCTAAAACTGGCTGTGCACGGTGCCTCACACCTGTAATCCTAGCACTTTGGGAGGCCGAGGCGGGTGGATTGCTCAGGGTCAGGAGTTCGAAACCAGCCTGAGTGAGACCTCGTCTCTACTAAAAATAGAAAGAAACTAATTGACCAACTAAAAATATATATACAAAAAATTAGCTGTGCATGGTGGTGCACTCCTGTAGTCCCAGCTACTCGGGAGGCTGAGATAGTAGGATCGCTTGAGCCCAGGAGATTGAGGTTGCTGTGAGCTAGGCTGACACCATGGCACTCACTCTAGCCTGAGCAACAAAGTGAAATTCTGTCTCAAAAAATAAAAATAAAATAAAATAAAATAAAACGACCTAAATACTGATTCCTGTTTTATGGGACAGCATCCTGAGGGATATTGCTGTGAGTGTAGCTGGCTTTGGAGGTGTTAGCTTTGAGGTTAAAAAGCAGGGCTGGTTGTTTAACATGAGAGACAGGTCCACATCTTCCCCTGAACCTCACAGAAGATAAGGAACAAGAAGAGCGTATTTCCCTAGAAATACTGTGTTAAATTTGCCTTGTTGTGTGACTAGCACAAAGGCTCTAGGAAAAGTTCTGTTTCTGATGAGTTTGGGGAAAGACCACAAGCCTCTGGCAACCTCAGGCTAGCCTAGCCTGCAGGGCCAGCATGGCTGTGATCTATGTGGACTTTGTGAGATGCCGTCATGTGGCAGTAAGGAAGTAATAGCACTGGGCTCCTGGCCCTAGGGCTGGAGTCCCACAGTCTTGGGCTGAAACCTGGCTCTGCCAATGATTACCCACACGACTTGGGACAAATCAGTCAACCCCAGTTCTATGGACTGAACTGTATCCCCTCAAATTCACATGTTGAAGCCCAAATGCCCAAGGTGATGGTGTTTGGAGATGGGATCTTTGGGAGATAATTATGTTTAGAGGAGGCCATGAGGGTAGGGCCCTCATGATGGGATTATTGTCCTTATAAGAGGAGGAGGAGGAACCAGAACTTCTCTCTCTCTGCCATCTAAGGACACAGCAAGAACGCAGCTGAGAAGGCAGGTGTCTGCAAGCCAGAAGGAGGCCCTTGCTAGAACCCGACCCTGTTGGCACCTTGATCTTGGAATTCTAGCCTCCAGAACAGTGAGAACATAAATGTCTGCTGTTTAAGCCATTCGGACTGTCATATTTTGTTATGGCAGCCCAAGATACCCCGGGAACCTCAGTTTCCTCAAGTGCAAAATGGGGAACCACAGTCCATACTTCATGTTGTGAGGATTAGAGATGGGAACATATGTAACCTGTCTAAGGCAGTGCTCGGCAGACAGGAGATCGTCCACACATGGCAGCTGCTAGTATCAGTGGCCTCCAAACAGGAGACCGGGGCTTCAGGATACTTGCTTGTCGCACCTGTGACATGAGTAATGGGCACAGTCCGCTTGCAAGTTTCCAGTCGAATATGGACATCCCTGGCATTTCAACAGGGCATTGGAGTGGAAAGCCCAATATAAGGGCGATTCCTCCTTGGTGGAGTAGGAAACAAGACTCACCCGGGAGCACCAACATCTCCCAAATGAAAGCACACACCTGCCTCAGTCCCTGAGCGCTGGCGACCTCTGGTGGTGAAAAAGGCAATACGCTTTGTTTTAAGTCCGTCTTCATTTCTGTGGGGACGAAAGGAGAGTCAGAATTTGAGGACGGCATGAGGAAGACATTACTGTTTTGGCTTCGACTACACAGCACTGAACCGTGGAGCAGGGCGGTGTTTGGCCCCCTGCAGCTTACATGCAACCAGTAGTGCTCAGGAGTCTTCTGAGGAAAGCGTCTGGAGATGACCTAACTCTGGCATTTTCCAATTTTGAGCGTTCCCACTTCAGGCAGTGAGCGCTTCAGTGCCGACCTGGACGCACATTCCAGTGGCTGCCACATATCAACTGCCCCCAGGGAAGCCCTCCTGGGGTGTCCTGACGGAGCAGCCTCCGCAAACCAACCCTGGTGGCTGCCTTTGACCCCAGCTTCTCTGCGTTTATTGACAGGCCTTGGGGGGGGGGCTTTTTCTTCAAGTCGACATCCATTTTAGTTATTGACTGGCAAAGACTCTTGAACAGAACTACCGTTCAGGCTGAAGTGAGAGGCAAGATTCTCCAGGAGCCTTTAAAAATTAGCAATGGAAGGACACTGTTATACGATGGCTCGTGAACCCCCCTCAAATTCTGATGTTGGGGCCCTAACTCTTAGAACCTCAGAGTGTGACTGGGTTTGGAGACGGGGTCTCTAAAGAGGTGACTAAGATAAAATGAGGCCTTATTAGGGTGGGCCCCGATCCAACCTGACCGGTGTTCTTATACGAAGAGTAGATTAGGACACAGGTATGCACAGAGGGATGGCCGTGTGAGGACACAGGGAGAAGACGGCCGTCTACCAGCCCAGGAGACGGGAGAAACCAAGCCTGCCGACCCCGCGACCTCAGGCTTCCAGCCTCCAGGACTGCGTGGCAGTCGTTGCTGCTGTCTGAGCCGCCACGGTGGCCCTGGCCGACTCACACGCCACACCCCAAAGGCGGTTACGCACACGCCCTGGAAGTGGCCAGGGACTGAGAGCCCCTGCTTACTTGCCAAGTTGATTTCTGGAGAGATCCAGGGTTTTGAGTTGCCTGCAGGTCCACTTCTCTTGAGGTGGAAGTGTCACCAGCTGGTTTCCCTGTAACCTCAAGAACATGAGGGCCTGGGGCGGGGGGAGAGAGGGAGGGGGAAAAGAGGCAGAGATGGCGTCAAATGAAACAATGGAGGCAAGACCGAGGAGAAAAGTGGGCTCCCTGACGAAGTGCAGCCAAACTATCGCCACCGATTCGCCTTCGCAAACGTCCCGACTGTGCAGGGGCTCAACGGTCCCTTAAAACTCACGAAATTATATCACACAGAGCCGATGGAACAATGTCTCCACCCACAGAAGTTCTTCCCTCAAAATCAATGAGAGGCGATTATTCCAGAATGAAAGGAATGCAAGCACTTCTCAGTGGTAAGGATTCATAAGAGAGATGATTATTGGGGCCTCTCCTGGGAAAAGCGCCAGACTCTGTTGTCCCAGGGTCACCCCCGGGGGAGATGCACAATGCTGCCACCTCCTGGTGACCTCCTGGGGCCAGGCAGGGTGGCAATGACCTGAGGGTGACCTGCCCCAGCCGTGCGCCCTCTGCTGGCCAGCCTGGGGTCCCGAGCTGAGCTGGGCACGGGGGACTATTCATGTGCCTGGGGAGCCCCTCACTGGTGGCCCAGCCCTCACCCTGCTCCGTGTGACCCTGCAGAGAACACCGAGGGGCTGAGGCTCCACCCCTGGACTTGGGACGTGTTTTACTTTAATGGGAGTGTGAGAGACACGCTGTGACCCTTCCTAAGGACAGTGCCAAAGACACAGACTATCCCACCGCCAGTCGGGGTGGCCTCTGGAGGGCCACAGGCTGTTCCCTGCCCCACACTAGACTCTACTCCGAGGGCTTCTGTCTCCCCCATCAGAAGCAGGATGGTGGTGGTGGTGCTGGCCACCAGCCCACCCGCTGCAATTCTGTGGAGGCATAGCCATGCGCCAGGCCCCGGGGCTGGCACTGGGGACGTGCAGGTGCCACCAATCTCCCCCCACCCCACCCACCCCCAGTCTGGAGGAGTGAACATGTGTTCCCACAGAGCCTGATGGTGAGATTGTGCACAGGGATCCGTCCCTCCTGATTTGCTGCTTCTGAGCTTTGGTGGCAGCCAGAAAGCCAAGTCTGCTAGTTGCTGGTGTGAAATAAGAGAAAACAGAGTCTGACGGCCATGGATGAGGGCTCACGGCCAGGAGTGCACTGCGGGGAGCAGTGATGGGGTCGGTCCTCACCCAGCAGCCCTCCCGAGTGGCTCCCTTTCCCCTGCAGGACACGTGCCCTGTGTCCCTTTCTTTGCCCCATGTTTGTCCAGGGGCCTGTAACTTGATGGCCTCCTCTCCTAGAAGATGCATGTCGAAGGGGCCTTTGCTACTTTTGGGGATCCCTGGACACGGGAAGGAGAGCTCGTGAGGCCTGGGCAACAGCCCGCTGGACTGGAGGTCTAAGGCCTCTGTTCTGTGGCCTGGTCACTCTGCCGTGCCGTGTGGCCTGTGCGTGCACCACAGGGCCTCTGCCGGGGCTGCCCTGGTGCCTTCAGTAGGCGCCCATCAGGCCCCTGCTCTGGGCTGGCCCCGGGCTCCACGCAGCGGATCTGGTCTGAGGTCTGCCTGAGCACCCGCGAACAACCCGAAGTGAGAACATGGCCCGGGCTGCGCTGGCACGCAGGACTCTGGGAGAGCCCTTCCCTGCGTCCACAGCGCTGCCTCGGCCTCGGCGGGCCCAGCGGGAGCGGGAAGGGGCAGCGCTAGAGGCAGTCAGGATGGAGAAGCCGCCAGGCTGCGATTACAATTTTAACATTAAAGTCAGTCCTGGGGGATACAGACCCTAACACGGTGTTTCTGCGTCCACACTCCGCACCCCCACCTTTGCTCAGGACCATGCGTATTTTTGACAGCTGAACTTTTCCTTCATGTTTTTTACCCTTTATTTATCTCAGAAGCTCAGGAAAAGCACAGATTTCACTGAAATGTGGAGCGATTTTCTTGCAAAAGCCGAAAATGAGAAATAAAGTGCTATTAGACTTACATCAAGCTGAAACAGTCCCAGGGGGACTTCTTTTAGTGTGTTTTCTGAAAAATCCACATCCTTAAGGTGATTTTTCCAAAAGACAGCCATTTTGTCTGGCAGAGATTCCAAGGCATTTTTGGACGCTTTACAACATTTCTAGGAGTTTGATGGGGAAGAAAATGAATATTAATTAGCTCTTTAAATGCAGTGGTGCCTAGAAGACTGTTTCCCTATTTGATGTTACAAATAAGACTATTACAATAAGGCTCTGTAATAAATACGATTCAGTGTTGGTTAAGAGGCTACACGCTCCTGTTGTTACTGCTCTCCTAACCCTCTCCAAGGAAGGGACAGGAATGGGGTTTCCTGGGGGAGACCAAGGTGGCTCATAGACCTTTTCCTTCATTCCAGAACATCCCACCCATTGTCCTGGGAAACAATGGAACAATTCAGGACCATGCTCAAGAGAGAAGCCGGTTTCCCGCATACATACGATCAGACTAGAAACGTTAGTGCTAGTGATGGAGTCTTTGCTGGCTTCAAACCAACAGCAATAAAACACACATATTCTTTATGCTGTTCCATCTGTGTTAACAAGCAAAGCTCCCAAGAAACAAAAACACCGTTTAATCAGCAGTGTTGAGAATGCAGATCGGCTATCTCTCACTCTTATTTTATAGTTGTCCTAAAAGAGCAGAATCCCCCCTTTTTTGGGCAGAACTCATTCTGTGCCAGGGTGCAAGCTGCCCCGTCAATATGCAAAGCTCTGTGGGTGTTACTGTGTGGCTCGCAGACCCGCAGCCAGGCAGGCTGGCCTCCAGGTGAGTTACCTGCCTGAGCACCTAGCATTGCTGCATGCTGAGTGAAAAAGAATGCTGCCCAGCTTGGCTGCCCGGGGGACGAGGTGACATGATGCGCCGAGGGCTCTGAGGTTAGCTGCGGTGCAGAGTTGACTGCGGCTTTCATGACTTTGCTGCGATACTAACCAAAGGGCAGGCCCAGGGATCTGGAAACACCTTCAGGTTGTTTCTGGAGACGTTCAGAGAGTTGAGTGACTTGAAAGAATGAAGGAACACGGCAGGGAGTTCTGTCAATTTGTTGTCAGATATATCAAGTTCCTGTAGCTTCCGCAAACCAATCCAGTTAGTGGCTAGGGGAAAAAAAAGTATGCGTTGGTAAAATATCCATATCAAGAAGAAAATGACTAAGCCAGGTCACCGATGATAAAACATACCACTTTCTTCTTCGAACAGTTTTTCTAAACAATTTTTTGAAGCTGTCAGTTTCTGAAGTTTTGAGAGGTGCAAGAATCCGGGAGGGAGGTGGGACAACTTGTTGCTGGAAATGTCAATTTCAAGTAGCCTGGGGTTGAGGAAGAAGGAAGTTAAGGCATCAGAAGAATGAGATTAAACAACTCTTTTACATATTTTTCTGTAAACATGGAGGTGTATATTTTTTTCTTTTTTCTCCCTGCACAAGGTTAAAGAGTGTGCATTGGAAAATGTAGTGCATATGATTTTTATTCATTTGAAAAACTGTTACCATGTCTTGTGTAGATAAAGAAAGTCAAATCTCTTTTTGGTGGGCCTTGGTCCCACTGACTAACAGGGATTCAAACCCTTCCCATGCATGTGACAGCAAAATAAGCTGGTGCCCTGAAAGCTGCTGGGAGACCACAGAGCAGGGCTTTTAACCTTTTGGGCCCATCCATCCATCCCAGGTTAAAGGCCCCACTCAGATGGCACTTGCTTTTTAAGTTTTTACGTGCTAGCTTCTTTCCTATTCTTGCTTGTGTGTTACTCTAACTCCAAGCTCTTTCCAACATTCTCTCTCACTCCACCTAGAGCTCTCCGTTTTTTGAAATCAGCTCGATGCCTTTATGGAAAGAGGCCTTGCAGATGTGTACCCTAAAGAAATCGATTAAGTATGGTCCTTCCCTCCTCCTTCTTCCCATGCAAACTTAGAGGGAAGGCTCCAGATAAAGCAGGCATGGGCTGCCCACCATGCCCGCCTGCTGCTAGAGTCCTGTGGAGTTAACCCCTTCCCTGAGGCTCTTCCCACCTTCCTGGGGAGGTGGAGGAAAAGTTGGCGCATCACAACCCACCTGCCCGGGAAGGGTCAGCTGCCCTTCTCTGAGTCCTGCACAGGACTGAGACGGGCACCTCGGGCAGGCAGCTCTGCAAGGCCTTGGGTGAGCTGTGTAGATGCAGGTCAGACAAGCCATTTCTCTAAACCTCTCTGTTTTCACCTAAAAAGGGGGCGGTGACCTTGTTCCTGAGAGCTTGCATAAGGGCAGAACTTTCTTCTCTCATTTGAGCCACAACATTTGTTTTCAAAAGCACAAAATACAACCAGAGAGCAGGCAGGAGGACAGTGGTGGCAGCTGGGGTACATACAGGCCCATTCACATCCCGGGGACCCACCTGGAACAGATGATTTCGTCCGAGGACTGCACGCCAGGCAGTTCCCCCAGGTGGTTGTCTGAGAGGTTCAGCTTCCGGAGGTTGATGAGTCCCCAAGGGATGACCGAGGGCAGGGATGCCAGGCAGTTGGCAGAAAGGTCGAGCTCTGTGATCTGGCAGGAGATGTCTATGAGCCAGTCTAGATCCACCCAGGGCAACCGGAGATGGGACCATTTCACACGAAGTGCCTGGTGGTGGAGAAAAGGGAAAAGCGCACGTGGGCAGTGAGCACAGGCCCAGTGTGGGCTTGGAAAAAAGCAACGATTTATTCAACTGTGTGTCTATGTGCCCGCCCCAGCAGGAGTCCTAAGAAGTTGGGACCAGATCTGCCTCATGCCCCCAGCACCTGGAATTCTGGCCGCATTTTGCGCCCATTCCGTCTGCACCTGCACCTGGCGGGTCATCTGAGCACAGCTCCAGCGAGTCACCATCCAGCCTGCAGAGGGAGCTAGTGGGCTCAGTGCCTCCCCTTCCAGGCAGATCACAGGGAAGGAGGGAGGCAGGAGTTGCCCTGTACAGAGGAAGCCATGGAAGCTTGGAGGAGCCTTCCATAGGGTGAGCACTCAAACCTAGGTCTCTGAACTCCCTTCAGGGCCTTCTTCCCTGTGATTACAGAGGCTGCTGCCTGCAGCCACCTGTCCTGTGTCAGGGTGCTTGGTGGACAGGCTGCTTCCACAGTGAGAGACTGAACATGCAAATGGACAATGGCCACATAATATATAAAAATAGAACTTTAACCTACAACCTGCAGCAACCTGTGCAGGAAACCAACCCCTTATCTATAATAAACAGCCTGGGAAGCCTCCTGCTGTTAAAGCAGGCTTGCAGGAGGCCAGATTGTTATCTCTAGTAACAACCCAGGAATAGTCCAAAATGGCCAGGACTTGATTAATAACTGATAGATTCCCTAATTTTTGTTCCTGCTTTCAATTTGAGACCAGAGAGAGCCACCTATGGACTCCTAACCAATGCCATAGGAGGCCCAGCTCATAGCCTCCGGCCAGGGTACACCTGAGGCCTTCCCTCTGTCCCCCTGTAAAGCCTTGCCACTGCTCTGCCTGCCTTTGGGTCTCTGCCACATGCAAGCGACGGTGGCCGACTCCCCTGCTACTGAAGGCCAGCGTAAACAGCCTCGCTTTCCTCATCTGGTTGGTCTTCGTTTATTTCCGCAAGAGGGAGTCAGAAAGGCCAGAAGTTTGCTGGGATGGGGAGTGGAAGGGATCTGGTTAAATACATGTAAGCAGGACTTTTTCTTCTTCATTCTCAAAGAATTCTGGGCTCGCTTAGGTTTCTGGGGAGAGGAAATCTGCTCTTTGGTCTGTTTCTCCAAAGTAACTGGAAATCCGTATTGAAAAATTAGAGGAGCAGAAATATAAACAAAGATTAGTGCTTTGCAAATGGAAAAATGTAACAACCTGGCAGAGGCGGCGGGAAAGGCACCAGTAATGTGGGTTGTTTGCCTTCGGAATTGCAGCAGTTGACAGATGGCCCTATCTGGCCACTAGATGGCGGTGTGTGCCTTGTCGCTATCTCCACTCGACCCAAATCTTGGCTCTTGGAAAGGCTGAGTCTATACTCTCTCAAAGCTCTGGTCTTTGTGCCAAGGGGATGAGGGATTCGGTCTGTCTCTCCAGGTGTCTGGATGAAGAGGGACAGACGGGCAATGGTGTTACTGGATCTAGGGTCAAGAAAGTGGAATCATAATCGCAGCTGATTTTCTAAAGCCAGTATTTTTAGACAAGTTCCCTGGGCCTGTTTTATTGTTACTGTTTCCCCCTCTACGTTTTTATTTTTTGAAAAAATTTAAAAGCTGCAGAAAAGTTGAACTAGGACGCAGTGAATATCCATACACCCTTCACACAGACTCATCAATTGTTCGTATGTTGTCACATTTGCTTTCGCTCCTTTTTCTCTACCCACACATGCAAATAGAAC
The DNA here is from genome assembly GCA_008750895.1 of Mirza zaza. NCBI lineage: Eukaryota > Metazoa > Chordata > Mammalia > Primates > Cheirogaleidae > Mirza > Mirza zaza. Next base: position 38,863 of record VSMD01044073.1, read on the forward strand.
ACTTTCTATTTTTTGCTGAATCATTTGCATGTAACTTATACATCACGACACTTCACCCCTAATTGCGTCAGCACATATCTCAGAAGAACAAGAATATCTTCATACATGACAACCATACCATCATTTTCAATAAATATAACATCGGTACAACATTAAGTCCACAGTCTACATTCAAATGTTCCCAGTTATCTCAGAAATGTCTTCTATAACTAATTTGCTTCCTGATTCAGGGTCCTGTTGAGAATCGCACACAGTTGTCATGCCCCTTTTCTTTCATCTAGAAGAGTCCTCACGCCTTTTAATGTCTATTTGACATTGGCATTGAAATGCTTTCCAGTCATTCTTGTTTTATAGAATATCCTATAGTCTGAATGGATTCAATTGTTTCCTAAAGTTCAGATTCGAATAAACTATTTTTGGCAGCAATCTCGGAGACAATGCTGATTCCTTCCCACAGAATCCGGCCAGGGGACACATGATGTCAGGTTATTCTACTGCTGGTCATGCCCTGTTTGGTCCTTGGTTAAGGAGGTGTCTGTGGGATCTCTCCTTTGTAAAGGCATGCCATCCCCTTTGTGATGAGTAAGCAATCTGTGGGGCAGTAATCTGAGACTAGGTGACTACTGTGTGTTCCTGTGTATTTCACCCAGTGGGTTTAGGAATCCACTGCTGATCCCCTCCTGGGTCAATTAGTACAATCACAATGACAGGTGCAAAGTGGTGATTTTTCTAAAACTACTGTTCTTTCTACATTGATTTCCTGGCATTCTCTGTACAGAAGAGTGTCTTCTTCACCTTTAAGTATCACTATGAACTCATGGATCCTTTTTTATTCCAAGTATTTTAATTCTTCATTATTATTGTTTCTTTTGATGCGCAAGTCACCCTTAATTTGTCCAGAGGGAGTCCCATCTAGGGGGCTCCTGTGTTCCTTTGACATACTCCTAACACTTTGAGGGTGCTTCCTTACTTCCTAAAAAAACAAGATGCTTCAGTCTCCTCTGGAACTTTCCAAGCGCAAGCCCTGATTCCCCTTAGTGGAAGCTGGTATTTAGAAACTAAGATCTGGTGTTAGGTGTGCTCCTCACTCACTACTGGGGTGTCACTGCTTCTCTGCCCATTGATCAGACACAGCTCTGTACTTAGCCTGAGAGAACTCTGATGCTTCCAATTCAAACCCAGCCACATGGGTTTTTTCCTAATCTTTCTATAATTCATAATTGTATCACTCTTTATCTTGTTATTGCTGCTTTGAATCTGTTAAATAAGTGGTTTGAACAAGATGATATCTCGGTCACTTCTGGACCCAGGATTCTTTTCTGGCTGGTGGTCCTGCCAAAGGACAGTGGCCTCCCATGGGGATGCTTAGGATGAGCATGACAGTTGGCCCAGCAACAGACTGAGGGAGGTTGGCACGCAGCCTTCACAATGCCGAGTCACAGGAGGCTCTGCAGGGCCTGACCGCTCCTCCTTCCTGGGCTCACAGAGACACACCCAGGTCTTGGGGGTCTGTGGACTCATGGATTCCATAGACCCGTAGGGCCAGACAGCTGGAACACAAAGCCAATTTATCCAGGTTACAATCCAACTCTGTCCCCTTACCCTGTGTGGCCACTATGGTCATTTGATATCCAATGGTTTGGACCCAAACTGAAACAGCAGCCAAATGTAAGGTGAAAGGAAGCTGGTTTTGGTTTTGACTTTGACAGCAAATATTAGGCATCTATTGAAAGTCATATAAATAAAACTCTGCAGCATCTTCAAAAATAAAACAACAGAAAAGAGATTGTTACTGTGATTACCAACTGTGGCACAAATGAACTAGGCATGCTCGGGGATCGATTCAGATGTTGCTGTCCCTACAAATGGCAACCTCCTCCCTGACACCTCCTCCATGTCCTCTGAGCTGGAGCTGCAGCCCTGAACTGCATAAGGAGTTGGGCTCGGCCTCTGGCTGCTTAACTAACTCCATGTGGGTCCTGGGCAAGTCGTAGGGGAGGTGGGCAGTTTCTCAGGCTCTGTCCAGCTCAAGTCCCTTCATATTAATATTAACCTCCCTACTGATTCTGTGTGGCACTGACCCACCCCAACGGTTATCTCCCCTGCTGCCGCTAGCAGCATGACCAACCAGAGCCTGGACCACAGCCCCCTGACCCCAGTGCAGGGCCCTACCTGGCTGCCTCTGTGGCTCACCATCTTACCACCATGCCCACTGTGCAGTAGACAGTAAACATTTGTCCACTGAAGAGAATCAAGCCACTGAGACCTGCCACCTGTCAATTCTGCAACACCTCTCACCTGATCAATCATCCTAAAAGACTGAGGTCTGCTCAAAACCCTTCGGCCTCCCCCACTCCCACTCAGCCTTCTGCAGAGCATCCAAACTCGGTCTGCTGCAGCCTCACACCTCCCCAATTCACCCTAAACCCCCTTCCCAACTTTATGTCTCCCTGACTCCTCCACCACCTCTCCCACCCACCCAGAGCCGTGGCTGATCCATAGAGATGCCCTCCGAGACGCTGCTGGCACGTGGTTTGAGAGAGTAATTTGTTCTAGGTAAAAAAAAATGGAGGTGGGGCACATTCCCAGAGCAGGGCATTCAAGGCCAAGGAGAAACTACCATCAAAGCACAGAAACTGCCTGTTCACAAATGAACCACAGGGCTCAAAAAGTGAGCCCAGCACTGACATTTGTAGGAAGGCTCTGGGGGCCAAGAGGTGTGGCCTCATTGGTAAGTGACTGGCCCATGTATCACAGGGGCTGCAGGGGCTCTCCCTGGATTGTGGGCTGTCATGGTGACAGAAAAGGCCGACACAGGAGGAAATGTGGAAAATATGAAGTGAGCTAGGCCTGGAGCTAACAGCCCTGAGAGCTGGCCTCCTCTGGATGGTGGTGTCGTGAGGCCAGCAATGGACCTGAGATTCTGCAGATGGGACAGGTCTCTGTTTGCACTACGTCCTGAAACCACAATGAAGGGGAAACACTCTTCCTCCCTCCTCTGCACCCTGCTCCATGTCTTCTCTGCTGGAATTCATCACCCCCTCCGTCCCATCTAAGTCCTATTACTCCTGCAAGCCCTGGGCCCGAACATGTTACCATAATATGCCAGAGATGCCATCTTGTTTAACTTGTGCTCGAACATTCAGCAATGTTTTCTTGGGTGGTGTTATTTGTAAACTGTCCAGTCAGGCATGGGGTGGATGTGAAGACGCAGGTGCTGCAGATGGAACCAACACTCAGGGAGTTTATGGTTCAGAGGGAAGAGGGTGGGTGGGTGTGTGTGTGTGTGTGTGTGTGTGTGTGTGTGTGCGCGTGCGCGCGCGCGCTTGTTTGTGTGTACCCATCTGTCTGCCCTAACACAAAGGTTTCTTGATCTTCATGGACAGAAATGAGCATTTGATATTGACCACTCAACCAAGAAAGAAACCTCCTGTGCTGCTTCTGGGGGGATTGCTCTATCAGAAGAAAATTATCAATAAGAAATGAATGGCTGTGTGTCCCACTGACTTCCCTAGACATGAGGAAGACGAGGAAGCAGATGTTGCCACTTCCTAGAGCTCTTTCTAGGTCTAACATCCACCGAGTTTCTGCAGGACTAACGTCTGATAAACCGAAGCCCAGAGAGAAGTGGTAAAAAGCAGAAGTCTGGAAACATGACAACGCACTTAGAACACAGACTTGCTTGTGAAATATTTCTAGGCTAGATGGAGGTTGAAAACCATCCAAGATTTCTACCTGGTCTTGGGTTGGTTTGAAAACTTTGATTAACAAAAGTCATTTTCTTTTTGGTGCATAGAGATTACAGGGTGCCCAGGTGTTCACAAAAGGGCAGAGAGAAAGGAGAAAGAACACACCGGTTAAGATGTCTATACATGTGACGTGGAAACTGAGCCTAGCAAGCCCTGAAGTCCTCATTACTCAGTTGTGTTTAGTCCAGGCAGAATTACAATAAACAAGGTTCTGAGGGAGCGAAGCCAGTGATTGTATAATCCAGTCCATGAAGACTGAGCTGCACAATCAAAGACAGCTGGCTGTGGAGACTTCCCCAATTCAACAGAGCAGTGGTTAGGGCACGCCCACTATGGCGCAGACAGATGGAGAATGTGCTCGAAGAATGTTTGTCTTCGAGCAGGATCCCTTTAAATTTCAGGCCAAATAAAAAGAAGCACTACTTTCCCCAGAAGGCACAGTGTAATGATTTCAGAAACTTGTTTTCCCAGGCAGTGGTAGTGGCCCGGCTTGTTTCAAGAAGGATTAGATATATTTAAGGGCAACTGGCTCATCACAGAGCGTGATATGCAAGAAAGGTCTCCTTGACTGGTGATGGAGGCTGTGGTCCAGGAGGGCAATTAGCCACTTTTACACATGCTTCTTGGTGACACTAGCCATAAAATGTCTCAGTGAAAGAGGCACGAGGGCACAGTCACATCTCTTATGCTTTTATGTCAGTGCAACTTTATGGTTGAAGAAAAAAATTGTTAAATGAAGAGCTGGAGTCTACAGTGCCTTTAGCCTGGCTTGGAACCTCAGCAGACGCAGGCTGGCAATCTGGCCTAGTGAGTGCAGACACAGAAAAGGATTCTCGGCTCACGTGGCATGTACACAGGTGTGCCTCGCTATGATTTTGCGGGGTTGAGAGCAGCCTGGCCAGACTGAAGCTCTAATGTTAGTCCTTGATAGGTCTCTACCCACCCCACAAAGCGGATTCAAAGTTCTTCTTCCTGGGTTTCCAACTCCTGTTCCTGTCAATTGGTTGGAGCTTCACTTATGGCTAATTGAGTAAGAATCATCCCTCTTGGAGACTGGAAATCCCTTGAGGGACAGACTACAGCTCAGTGACAGCAGAGACTGACACAAAAAAGGGCAGTTAACAGATGTCTATTCAATTAAGACACACATGTTAAAATAGGGGGAAAATACATTAGAAAATTCTAGAATTTATCAATTCTTGGCATATAAACTCCAAACCTTTTTTATTTAATAGTTAGACAAATATTCCTGGGATGGTGGCTTCTTCTTGTTGAATCAGCCAGTAAGACAAGAGCTACATTCTGCTATGCAAAGGAACAATAAGAAAAACCAAACCACCAGAGAAGCTGCAAAATCAAGGGGTCTAATCTAAAACGAACAGACTCACTCAAGGGTCTGAAGAACATGCCAAAAGAAACCCTAAAAACAAAGATGCTCGGTGACAGTATCTGACAGCTCAACCCAGCCACCTGAGTGATGCCAACAACTGCAGAAGGGAAGAGATGACGGCTGCAGACAGCAGTCAGTGCACCAAGCCAGGGGTAATTTCAAGCCTGCAAATGTTCTCTGGGAGCCCAGACCTCCAGAAGGGGTCCTGAGAGACAGGGATTCTGCAACAGTATCGGCAACGCTGGAGACAGCAGCTCCGTCCCAGCCTGCCTGTGCAGTGATGGCAACAGCAGGACAAGAACAGACTGTGCCTCATTTTTCCCTCTGCAGAAATCTTCAGTGCACGTCTTCTATACACCTGCTTTTCAGGTCCCTACACTCTGGTGGAGACAGGCTCTTGCGGAGAGAGGGGGCATTTAAAATGCAAGGATAATAAAAACACTGTACTTTGACTGGCACATAAGGTGGCCCTTGGTGGGTGGACCCAGGCCAAGGGCAATGAAGTGATGGCTGCAAGGATGGTGTCCCTCCAAAAAGATATAAAGTCCCAACCCCCTGTGACTCAGAATGGGACCTTAATTAAAAATAGAGATTATATCTTTACAGAGATAATCAAGTTAAAATGAAGTTATTAGGGGGCTTCAGCCAATGTGACTGGTGTCCTTATAATAAAGAAGTTTGGACACAGAGGCAGACATGTGCAATGGGAAGGGCCACGTGACTGCAGGCATTCCAGGCCGAGAATGCCAAGGTTGCCAGCAGCCACCACAAGCTGGTAGAGGCCAGGAAGGGCTCTCCAGAAGGAACCAACGCTGCCAACACCTTGATCTTGGACTTCTGGTCTCCGGAACTATGAGAGAGTACATTTCTCTTGCTTCAATCCGCTCCGTTTCTGGTACTTTGTCATGGCAGCCGTAGGAAATGCATACAGATGGTAACGAGTCAAGTGAAGACAGAAGCAGCCCAGACCTGAGAACCTGGAATATTCCTTCAACAGAGGACCCATGAATTAAAAAGGAAAAGAAAGAAACAGATTCTTGAAAGCCAAAAGGATGCCCATTGACATAAGTAGATTAGAATTGTAATTTTAAAAGCTAATGAAAATGACAGAAAAATCAGCCATTAAATTATGGGAAAGCCCATTAGCACTGTATGGTGTAAAAGGAGAATTTTAAAAAGGGCTTGAGAATAAACACTACAGGGAGTGGGTAAGGGAGATAAAGAAAGGGGAGGACAGTTTCCTTCCAATCTTGAGAAGTTTTACTCAGTTAAATGACTGAACGAGAGAATAAAATGAAATCAGTTCTGACAAAAGCATGTCTGCTAAAGGTACTGTAAATATCAGAATTAGTATTGGTTAGCTGCCAATATAATACCAAACAAACAAAGGAAACATTGCCATAGAAACCAGATAAATGAGAAATGTAAGTGTAAAAATAACTTACAAGATAACGGTTCTGGTCATATATTAAACAGTAAACACACAACAATCTGTGGCTATCAGGGCCCAATCGAGCCCAGACTCTGTAGGGGAACAGTCTGGAAGTTGAGCTGTGATCAGAGGATAACACCTTCCTGGCAAATCCTTGCAGTGCACACAAAGCGCTTTCGTGAGCATGTTTTCAATGGACTCTCACGGTAACCTTATCAAGGGGGCAACAACTTGCACAAAAAGAACCTCAGGCAGGTACGAGATTGGGATGGCAATTCGGATGCCTGGTGCTCAGTCTGCTTCCCTTGCTACTGTACGCTGTGGAAGAGTCAGCCCAGCAACTCAAAGGCGTTAGGAGAGAGAACCAAGGCAGCTCGATAGCAATATAAGACAAACAACCACAACCCCAAAATACAACTATGCCAAAATCTTTATGTTCCAATATAGGGCAAAATAGGTAAAAGAAACATGAATGAAAAATGTAAGAAAAATATTAATAGAATATGATGGATCAAATATGCAAAGAATGAGTAGAAGAATTGTAAAGCTACACATTATGATAACATTGGGAGACCACCAAATGGTACGGCAAGAGAACAAATTCTGCTTTCAAACAAACGTGACCCTTCTGTATTAATTGATTAAATTTTGAGATATGAAGGAAAGCAAATAAAAAAGGCAAGCTTCCTATATGTCTTATCCCTTATCCTATGTAGCTTATGCCTGGACAAAGGCAAAGAAAAGGAAGGAATCACGATGAAAGGGAGGATTAAAGATGTCCAATGGTCTGGATGTTAAAACATACTCTTTTCAATAATGATTGGGTAGGAGAGAAAAACTCTTTTCAATAATGATTGGGTAGGAGAGAAAAAACCAATACAACAGCAGAATTGTACTTAGAACAATGAAAGCATCACAAGTCATGAAAAAGAGAACGCACAACTCTGATCATGGTGACAAAAAAGAAAAAGTGAAAGATAATAAACTAACCCTGACCCACTTAGAACAGAAGGCTAAAAGAAAGCAGGAAAGTGAAAATAATTAGGCTAGAATAGAAAAATCAAAATGGAGTAAAAACAATAAAGTTGATAAATTAAATTCAAGAGTCTTTGAAAAAATACTAAAATTGATAATCAATTGACTACATTAAAAATAAAAGGGTATATACTGCAATAACTTGGGAGTGAAAATGTCAATAAAACCACCAATACAAAATCAATGTTTAAATTATGGGAGATGTTGTCCTTAGCCAGAGCTCACAAACCAAATAACTATGTTGAAATGTAAGATTTACTTACCAAAATAAAAATTCACAAAGTGACACAGTAAGAAAAAAAACAAAAATAATTTGTGAAACAAACAAATAAGGATAATAACTGAAGAATCATCCCCAAAAGGCTCCTAATTCAATATAAATTGCTTTCAATCAAAACTTTCAAATAACAAATAGTTCCTATGTTATATAAATAGTTCCTTAATATGGGACTCACTTCATTTTATGAGTCAAAACCAGTTATTTTGCAAGGACCATTAACATTCCAGGCCACTTACGTGAATGAACACAGATACAAAAACTGCAACAAAATATTCTTTAATAGAATACAACAACTAAACTCAAATATTTAAGTTCTGTGGCCAGGTAGGGGCTACACAAAGACAACAGCATGGTGGTAAATTAGGGAAAACCATAGCACCTTCTGCCAAAGAAAGGGAACACAGTGATCCTCTTTTAATCGTCTAAAGGCCAAAAGGTGTGTTTAGTAAAATTCACAACTTTTTCTTTGCTAAAGTTCTTAAAAATAGGTAAAGAGATTTTTTTAAAAAAGAAAATCAACATTGTACTCCCCCCCATAGTATTTTAATAATTCCTTTTAAAAATATGAAACTTACAAGAAACCTCCCATAACTAGTTCCAACTTAGGAATTTTGCCAATAGCAATTTAAGAGAGAAATAAAAGCAAGAAATAAAAATACTGCATCTGCAGTTAACGCATTAACTGCCACGTGAGTTGTATTTCACTCACGCTAGTTTTGAGACTGGGGCCTTGTGAAGCATATGTAAGCATATGGCTTGTGGAAATCTTACTTGTTGATATTCTTATTGTTACAATTAATGCTGACAATTCCATTGCATATAACTCACGCAACAGAAAATAAAAAGTAACAATTTCCATTAAATTAGAAAGGATTGTTTCATTTTCAAAGTTTTTATTCTATTTTTATAATAAAACACCATGACCCCGAGGCAAAAATTTTTTTTCTAGTGTCGCAATCAATGTGTTAACTAAGCTACTTAACTTACTTTTGAGAGAATCCTCAGTTTCCTCAATTTTTAAATAAAGACAAAAGTTCTACCCCACAGAATTGTGTAAGAGATTAAAACAGAATGTTTGGCAGAGTACTTTTTTAGCTATGAAGTCCTACGTAAACGGAAGGGAGGTTTTTGCATATAAAATTTTCAACCATCCACCCACTCATTCATTTATCCATCCACCCATCCATCCACACACCCATCCACCCACCCATGTAACCACATCCATCCATCCATCCATCCATCCATCCATCCATCCATCCATCCATCCAACTAGCCATCCATGCAACCATCTATTAATCCTGTTCCAGGGCCTACACTGAGAAGCAAGGACAAGGTGAGCAAAAGTGGCCAAAGTCCTTGCTTTTGGGAAGTACCTAGTGAAGTGGAGAAATTGACATTAAATAAGATGTCACTCAGACCATCAGACAATCCAAACTTTTCTATGTGTTATGAATAAATCAGACAGGAAGCTCTGAGAGATATAAGGGGGGCGGGGGAGCAAGAGGAATGACAAGGCCTACAGATGAAGGAAGGCCTTCTTCAGGCTGCTGTGTGGGGATTTGCAGGGTGTCCTGGGGTCCAGGAGCAGCAGTGTGCTGAGTGCTGAGGAGGTAGGCTCACTTCTCCCTGGCTAGCTGGGGTTCAGCTGCTGGGATAACATGGACAGAATAGTCTCTCCCTGCTACTGCACATGTTGGTTTCTTTCCCCATTTCTTCTTATCATAAATAGCAATGCTCTAATCCTCTTGGTGGAAATCACTATTTATTTCTTTTGAATTATGTCCTAGAGGTATCTTCTAGAAAGGAAATGCCACATGCAGAACAGTACGCTGGCCGAAATGAGATTTACAGCTTTTGTCACATGATGCCAATTACGTTTCGCATATATGGAACCAATTTACATTGCTAGCAGCAAGACATTGGTATGCCCGTTGCTCTATAGCCCTGCCAAGTGTCTTACTCAGCTTACATATTTATTTTTGCTAGTTTAATAGGTGTGTGACAGTACTTTCAAGTTGTTTTAATTTGAATTTCTGTAATTGCCAATAAGGCTGTATTTGTTTCTGTGTGATGGTTTACTGTGTGTGTTTTCTTACATGGAAATTAACTGTTCATTTCTCTCAACTTCTTATCTGGTGGAATCTGTGAGCAATGTGGCAGCCAGAGTGAGGGCCTGGGGTGGTCACTGCTGAGTCCCAAGCACCAAGCAGGTGATCTATAAACACTGAATTAAATCCAGTCATCAACTGACAAAGAATTGCATCAATGATCTATTTTGGATTTAAGTGTTTATCAGTTATTTTTTTCAAATATTTTTATTGCCTTTATTGTTTATATTTCTCTTTATATTACATTTTGGTATAAATAATTTTGCTTTAATATTTAAACATATTCATATTAATTCTGGTTATATATCTTTAAAATTGAAATACAATCATTTCCCTTTTATTGCTGGGATAAATATGCTTTTAAACATATGTATCTATAGATATATTTATTCTGTTGAGTTTTCAATGCTTAACTCTAACGTGTCTGGAATCTGTTTGCATCATAATGTATCTAAATCTCTGTGCTGATATCCACCAGTTCCAATGACATTTGATAATATTTCTTATTATTTTTCTTGTTAGTTTCTCATGTAAGTTCAAATAATAGTTTTACTATTTCTATGTGTCTATTTTATTAATGATTTTCTCTGTTGTTAGCTAAATACAAATGGTTTATATAATTGCTGCTTTGGAGTATGTGTTAAAATCTAGTAGGACAAGATGAACACCTATTTGGAAAATCATGGGGTGTTCTTGCTTGCTTATTCAACTGCACGATCCTGGTTGTCCATTCCCAAGGTCTGTGAAGTGCTTGCCATGCCTGTGGATAGTGTCTCAGTTGTGAGCCTATTTCACAGGGACAGCATGTGAACAGAGGATGAGGGCAGGGAATGATCTGGTATTTGAAACCAGAGGAAATAGACACACATGTAGAAGAATGGGCTGAATTCCTCACCAGGGCACAAGAAAAGTGGAATTGGTGGAAAGATGCCTGGCACAGTCCTGAGCTGGCTTTTGTGACTTTCAGGGGGCAGGCGAAGGGCTTTCTCTTCCACTCACACAAGTGAGAGTTGAAAAGGCCCTAGGAAGCCCAGGCCCACGCCCCAGCACTGCCTCTCACCCACAGGGCCCTTGCTGGTCCAGAGACTTAATTCTGGGAATGCCAATGCCCACATCTGCTCCATGCAACAGCTGTACCAGCTGGGAGGAGGGCATGAGGTACCGAGATGGTGGCAGTGTATGTGGAAGTGCTTTGGAAAGCATGATACTCTTGAATAAAAACTTTGCACCAAATATGAGGCCTAACCTAGGACAAGGACATTCCCCAGAGGCCTGAGGTGTCCCAGGGCCATGAGGCACTTTCATGAGCACACAGCCCTCGCTCTGCCGACTCCATCAGCAGCTCACAAGGCCCCATAATGGCAGAGAGGCCACAGTGCCGCCTCCTACCCTCTCTGAGCATCCTGCAAATGCAAATGCTCAGACCCACCAGATCACACGATCACAGGCGGGGAAGTGGCCGCTTTAGCTCTGAAAATGTGCAGCTAGATGTCCGTGCTCAGGCACCAACACAGGGTGGGTCACCAGGAACTTTTAAGCTATTAATACATAAGCCAGCACTGATCCGAAAGGTAATAATAACCATAATAATAATAAATGACCTTTTCTCTTTAATTTAGCTGCCAGACTTGAAATCATTAGAGACTTTTAAAAGGAAATTAACAATTTCCCCACTGGGTTGTTTGAAAGTTAATTTCGGCTCTTGTCTGCTTCCAACATTTAAAACAGCCCCAGCGAGCCCTCCCACCTGGCCCTCTACCTGCTGAACAGGGCCGAACATCATGGTTATTCTGGGACCTGATTCGGCTTTTCCTGGCACTTCTGAGTTTTCCTGCTCCTTTCTGGGTGTGACAACATCAAAGCATTAAGCTATTTCTTATGGCAACGCAGCTAAACACTGACAGGATGTTCAGCATGAACACAGGCCATCTCTTGAGACGTTTCAGCGAGTTTGGCAGCTTTAAGAGCAGCACTGCGCAGCCAGGGAAACGGCTTAGCCAGGTCTGACTTGACTTCACTTTTGTTCTCTTAAAAGTGTGTCTGGGCAGTCCCGACCATGCGGTGCAGCCCCTGGAACCTTCCTTAACTAAACACCAACAAAACCCAAGCAGCAGCTGCTGCCAGTGGAGAACAAATCGGGCTTCTCTACACTTCCCCGCTTGCAGGCAGAGATAGATCCTGGCACCCTGAGAACCAGGCAATGCTCGACCCAGAAACATGCAGGAGGCTGCTGTGCCCAGACTAGCTGTGGCTTCCACACAGGCACACTACATTACACTACTTCCACACTACATTAACAAATACGGCAGGACTGGTGGGGGAGGCAGAGCACAAACACAAAGAACAGGATGGCACATGGATGATCTCCCTAAAATGTCACTGCGTGGCCTGGGAATACCTGCTGCATCAGCACTAAAGGCAACAACCTATGTCACATGTGCCCCGGTGGGACTGTTGCTTCAACAAGGTCACTGCTGTGAATCACAGCAAAATCACGTGTGTTTTCAGGCCATGGATCATGTCAGCCAAACACTCCCCTCATCTAATATTCTGAACCAAAAAAGTCAGCTCAGTCCCGCCGGATATGTAGAGAGATAGGAGTACTTACCTCCGGCTCCTGAGCCATGGTTCTTCCCAATGGCAGGACCCCTCTGGGCTACCCTCCCTCTCCTGTCTTCTGCCAGCAGCACCGATGGAATGTGCTTTCCCAGGTTAGAGATCACCCGGCCGGCCAGACACACTCACTCCAAGGTACTTGTCTTTGAAATTAACTTGAACAATAAAAATACCATCTGCTTTGGGGAAGCCCAAGGAGTTCTTATGACTCAGGCTGAGCTGAAATTTCATTTCCTCTTCTAATTCTACCCAGTAGAGCCAAGGATAGGAACGGCAACATTGTTTTCCTTTGGTTCTCATTCACAAAATGCAATAGTCACTTCTGTGCTCTTTGCCAATCTTAGCATATGTAGCAGGAGTTACCCTGCAGAAAAGATCACAGACAGAGACACTGACCATTTCTGCTTTTAGCTATAGGCCAAGAAAATGGAAGCTACTAGCTCTTAACCTTGGCTGTACATTATGGAGAACTGTTAAAACCCCCCATGCCAGAGCCTACCCCAGAGATTCAGATTTAATAATCACTGCAGGGTGTGGCCTGAGCATCAGGATTTCAAAAAATTCCCAGGGATTCCGAGGTGCAGAAAAGGGTGAGAGTCACTTGTCTACGTGCCACCTGGGAGGTACGGTTTAGGAATTGAGAAAAGGGGAAAGCCCTCTCTGGGCTTCGGTTTAATATTGCTTTAATATTAATATTGCCTAATATTGTTTAATATTGCTTGTTCGTGGGCAAGTAACAGAATGTCTTTATACCTCAATGTTTTCATCTGTAAAACAATTTATAGTCCCTGCAGTTCTTACTGAGGAGTTCTGAGGAACAAAGAATGTAACAGAGTGCACGGAAAAATACCAAGCACTATATAAATGGAAAGGCTAGGTGATCATTATTTCCTTTTGCAACATGAGCCTAATAATAATATTAACTAACGTTTATTGACTACTTACTATGTGCCAGGCCCTGTGCTGACTGCACAGCTGCCCTCAACAGTAGAGATTATAATTATCCCTGTTTTACAACTGAGAAAACTAACCAAGGCACAGAGAAGTAACAATGTACAGGAAGTAGAATATTAGTATTCATTAGAAACTAGGAAACCAGCAAGAATAAGGGCAGGGTAAAGAGGAAATAGCAATAAATATAATTTAAAAAGATGAAAAGAATATACCAATACGACAGATTCTATACAAATATAAAGTGGGTGGATTACTCTTTCAAAAGACACACTCAAAGGGAATTAAAAACTCAGTACTGTTTACAAAAAATAACGCCTAGGACAAAGAGAATAGCTGAAAGGTCTGGGAAAACATATCCAAAGTCAATGCAAAAAAGTAGACAAAATTTCAGATACTGAGAACTCACAGGATAAAAATGGTTATTAGATATAATAAAAATAGGTACTGATGGGTCATAAAGCCATAAACCAGGTATATGAAGCAAAACCTTATAAAAACATAAAAGGAATGAGATAAAAAAATCAGTGGAAGTGGGAAATAAATATATGTACTTCTATGCAGACATAGATGTTTATACACTCGTACATCTCTGAATCTGTGTATCTCTCTGTGTATGTCTATATTTCACATTCTGATAAAGAAAGCCAGCACAAATAGGCAGCACATAAAGAGCTTGAATAATGCAACTGACAAGCTAAAGTTGGAGAAAAAAGACAGAAATAAATATTCAACTCAAGAAATCTAAAACAGAAGTACAACGGGTAACATCTGTTAGGTACTTACTATGTGCCAGGCATTGCTATTAGAATGTGACAACTATTCCCACGTTTAATTGTCAAGCACCCCCTGAGACAGCCACTTCATTGCTCTTTCTATTTTCCAGATGAGGAAATCGAGACACAGGGAAAGAAAGTACCAGAGGAAGGTCCTGGAGCAGGGAAGCCTGGAGCCCAGATCAGAACAAGGAAGTCTCATGCCAGAGCCTCAATTAACCTCAACATCGTCAACAAAATACCCAAGAAAGAACATATGAAAAGGGGTTTAATAGAGATAAAAGCTAAAGTCAATGAAATAACAAATAATTTTTAAAAACCTAGCAAATTCCTTGACCGGACCACTAAAATAAATAAAAATTCCTGGCTGGTCTGATTCAGGAGGAAAAGTAGAACTGTTCAACATCATAAATGTAGAGAGAAATATAGCTACTGATATAGAAGAAAAGAATTATAAGAAAAACATCAGTGCAATACCATGATGGCGAATTCAAAAATCTAAAGGAAATGGATGATTTTCTACCAAAATATAACCTCCCGAACTGCATATAAGGGAAAGCAGATGACCTGAATTGACAAATGACTTCAACAGAAGTCTAATTCTTATATAACTAGATACCATAAAAGAAAAGATGAACATACTTGGTTATATATGCTTACATCTTTGTTATCATTAAAGGTAACAGACAAAAGAAAAATAATGGACTGGGAAAAATGTTGATAAACAAAAAATCTGATAACCAAAGGCTTAAAAAAAATCCCTAATAGGCCGGGCACTGTGGCTCACGCCTGTAATCCTAGCACTCTGGGAGGCCAAGGCGGGTGGATTGCTTAAGATCAGGAGTTCGAAACCAGCCTGAGCAAGAGCGAGACCTTGTCTCTATTATAAAATAGAAAGAAATTAATTGGCCGACTAATATATATAGAAAAAATTAGCCTGACATGGTGGTGCATGCCTGTAGTCCCAGCTACTCAGGAGTCTGAGGCAGAAGGATTGCTTGAGCCCAGGAGTTTGAGGTTGCTGTGAGCGAGGTTGATGCCATAGCACTTACTCTAGCCTGGGCAACGAAAGCGAGACTCTGTCTCACAAAAAAAAAATAAATAAAAATCCCTAATGTACAAAAAGATCCAAAGTGAGAAACACAAAATGACCCTTTAGAAAAATAATCAACAAACGTTAACAGGCAGTTCATATAAGGGGAATGTAAATAGTTCATGAACATATGGAAAGCTATTCAGTATCATTAACAATAAAAACATGGAATTTAAAACTAGGAAATATCACTTTCCCCCATCGCACTGATAAAAACTAAAAGGCTTCAGGATATCTAATGTTGGCCGAGGAGTGGGGACAGAGAGTCCCACATCTTGCTGGTGAAAATGTGAACCACCAGTTTTGGGGGGAAATGAATCCAAAGCAGTCCACTTTTAGGACTTTGATCTATGTAAGCAAATACATCCTAGCGAATCAGGCTACATTACAAGGGGTGGAAAATAGAAATAATCTACATGTCCACTCATAGGAGACAAGCTGAGTCAATTAAGCTATACTGATTTTGTAGATTGAAGGTACATATTTAAAAGAATGAGTTGGAACCATATCGACTGATCTAGAGGAAGTGTATGATAAAACACTAAATTAAAAAAAACTAAGTTGAAGATAACATAAATAATGCAATACTATTTTTTGTTATTTCAAATGGGAAATTACCCAAAACTAGACCCTTTCTAGGTTTATAAATAGCTTTGCCTATGGAAAGCTGTGCAAAGATCCTTCCCAGGTTGCTAAATTATTTACTCTAAGGGGAGTAGATTCACAGTTTTTATTACATCTCTCAATTCTTTTCACTTATTATAACAAGTACCTATAACTTTTGTAATTTAAAAATTTTATAAAAGAAATTTTAAAAAGGAATTGCTAAAAACTATGGTATCTTTACCCGATTTTTGGGAAAAGCCAAAGAAAACCTTGAGAAGGTATATGAAGCGTAGATTTCAGAGCGCACCCTGCTATGGCTTGAGTGTCACCTGTAAAACTCATGTTGAAATGCAAGAGCCATTGTGATGATATTAAGTGGTGGGACCTTTAAGAAGTGATTGATTAGACCATCAGGGCTCCGCCCTCATGATGGATCCTTGCTGTTATCACAGGAGTGGGGGCATTATCTCCAGAGCGGGTTGTGCAGTTGGGCCCTGTTGTGCCCTCTGCCTTCTGCCATGGGATGTTGGCACCATGCTCCCAGACCTCTCAACTTCCAGAACCCCGAGCCAAATACATTTCTGTCCGTTATAAATTCCCCAGTCTGTGGATTCTGCTTTGGCAGCACAAAGTGCATGGAGACACACCCCACAGGCAGTGCTACTCACTGTTTTCCCCACGTAACTGCTGGGCAGGGCGCTGGCTTCGATGAAATACTTCCTGAGGAGATGTTTGCTGGGGTCAGGACTGTCCAGTAAAATGTAGGAGCAGAAATAGGCCCCGTGCCGAAGCAGGAATATGGCAATGTCTTCATTCCCTAAAAGGACAAAAACAGAAAGCTAAGGGCATTTGGACGCAGACAGCCTTGAAGATCCAACACGTGGAATGGAAACTGACAAGGCACCCGTCTTGGTTGCACTTCTCTCTTACTTCCCTGATGCAGTGAGTTCCTATTAGCGGGAGAGTCTATGTGGGACTCTGCCCTTTGGAGTGCCTCATACAACAGTGCCATTTGCCACAGCTGGTCCCCGTCACTGAAATCCCCTTGCAGGGACGAGTGAGGGTGCAGATATTTTGATAAAGAAACAGACAACAGGAGCTGCAAAGGTCTTCCACAGAAGAGATTTGAGAGCCAGGGGTGAGAGTGAGGACACGGTCCCACTTCTAGAAGCCACAGCTAGTGGTGTGGGCAGGCCTGGCTCGGGTGGGGTGGGAGGACCCACCTGACTTGATGGCCGCGTAGAGAGGCAAGCGCACGATGACAGGAAACTCGTTCTTTCTGACCGCGTAGCTCTCCGGGTCTGCCCCGTGCGTCAGGACCAGGAGCTTCACGATCCCCAGGTGTCCTCGCTGGCAAGCCAAGGCCAGCATCCAGTTCAGCAGCCGCTGGGGGCTGCAGGGACCTGGTGGGAGAGGACGGGACAAAGGGAAAGTGCCGCTGAAGGGTGCTGGTTGCTCCCACTCTCATCTTCCCCTTGACCATTAATGAAACCGAGCTGTGCTGTTGCCAACTCAAAGTTGCTTCTGTGGGGTTGACAGTCCTTTCTGGAATAGTCCCTCTGAACTGCATGTGACATTTCCCCACATCTTTAATGCCAAGTGAAGAAAAGCAGAATTCGAAACAGCATGTACAGTATGATCTTCACTGAATAGAAATGGATGTGAAAATAAGACCAGAAAGAACCACCCCAAGGTTGCAGTATTATATCAGAGGAGCGGGATTCTGAACATTCCCCATACCCCCTCCACGCCCGTGCCCTGCCCCGCCCCTACAGTAGCATTACATACAGGAGCACGGACTTTGGAGACAGGCAGCTTAGGGTTAAAATATTTCAACTGTGTGATTTCGGACAAATTTCTTAATCCCTCAGTGCCTCGTTTACCTTTCGGTAACATGGGAATAATAACCTCCATCCTCCCAAGTTTAATGTGAGGATTATATAGCATAATGTATATTGAGTGCTGGGATCAATACATCCTAATGTCATTATGTTAGTAGAGTACTAGCACTTTTCTGCATTTCTAAATTATCTGTGAAATACATATATGACTTTAATAAACATAATAATAATAATACAAGCTTTGATGAAAGAAATAGCTCTAACTCCCCAGCATAAAACTTTGGGAATTACTTCCTGAAAGAACCGCCTACTTAATTCCAGGATGAAATAACACTTAGCACATTGAATCAACAGGGACAGTGTGGGCTGAAGTGTTACAATATCTTCAAGTTCAAAATAGTGCAATATCTTTTGGGTCTAGTTGCCATGGAAAAAATTACTTCATCTTCTGCGTTGACACTTCCCAACTGGATCATAACATTGTCTCATTTCCAGGGTCACAGGTCCTTAGGGACCATAAGGCTCCCAAGTGGGGAGAGAGTGATCTTTCCTTCCATGATAGGACATTGACTCGGAAACAGGGCAGGATGGCAGGGAGTAAAATTCACCAAATAAGGCAATTGGCATAGGATTTATGTTGGAGCCCGTGCTAAGTCAATGTCCCTTCTTCTCCCTCTATTCCTAAACAGAACTAATCATTCACAGGTATAGAAACAGCAAACAAGTGATCCCTAGTTCATTTACTGCAAGGATATCTAGGTAAGAGAAATATGGTAATCATGGTACTAACTTCTGCTGAGATGCAAATGCGTTAATCTTAGGAGGCAGGACCATGACTTTAAGAAGAGGAAACCAAACTTTAGAGAGGTTTGGAAGCTTACTGACAATCCCACAGCTGGTAAATGACAAAGACAAGATTTAAACCCTGCTTGGTCTCAAACCAAAGGGTGCTCTCTTAACCACCCAAAACCCTTACCTATATTCTCCCAGGCCTAAAGCCAACAGCGCTCAGAGAGAGCCCCGTTTTGGTCTCTACCACTCTTTGCCCTTGCTCAGCTGCAGAGACCAGGAGTTTCATAAAGACGTGCCCAAAGGACCAGCCCCTATCCACCTCTAACCCCTCCCTCTTGTTCTCTAGCTCCTTGTCTGTCTTCTGGTCTTACCTCACTTCTGCCATCGGCTGCCTTCCCCTCCAGACTGAGAATTCCCAGAAGGCACGTGAAGTTTTGCCCACTGCTGCATTTCCTGAAGGGCCCAGCACAGTGCTCTGGAATCCTTCAGTCCTCAGCAACTCTGCCTGGAGCTGAGTTGACGATAGGATGCCCCTAGCAGCAACTGAAAACCACACTGAGGTCCAGCTGAGCTCCCTGCTCTGCAATAGCAGGCAACCCATCATTCCTTTGCTTGCCTGCTAAGTAAATTATTCATCCTGCAAAGCCCAGCTCAGATGTCAGCCTCCCTTGGAAGACCCCATCCTGCATCCAGACAAGACCACCTGCCACTGTGTGTCCCCAGACCTCTGTGTAAATACTTCCACCTTGGCATAATTAGGTTGCACAGAGTTACTCCTTTCTGCCTTGATCTTCCCTGCGTGGCCAGGAGCTACTAAAGGGCTGGGACACCTTTTAACAAATTCTCTGTGTCTCTCGAGTTCTGCAGGGGGCTTAGTACTTGGCGATGTTTAATAAATATTAGCTGTATAATTAGGTGACTGGGTCAGGTGGCATAGACTCTTCATTAGAACAGAGCTAATCCTGGGGATCCCTGAAAAGAAGGAGTCACCTTTGGCTCCTAGAGGGCACCCAGGCCCCTCCCTGCCCTCCTAGGTCTTGCCTCACCCAGTTTGCTTTATGGGCCCTAAAACTGGGCGGATTTCTGCCTCATGCCTTCTCCAGACACAAGAGAGAGGCGCCAGCTTGAAACTAACTCTGAGCACAGATCTAACTCAAAGCACACACAGTTGGACACCCCCAAACAGGACTGCTACTTAATGTGTGGGGCCCAATGCACATTGAAAAGAAGGAGGCCCTTGATTTAAAAATTATGAAAATTTCAAGATGTGAATTACAGAGTGTTGAACCACGGGAGGGGCGTTCTAGGAGCAGGGTCCTGTGTGACTGCGTGGTTGCCCGCCCCTCAAGAGGCTGGCCCTGCTTCCAAGCAACATGCTAACTCCCGAAGACCGCTGCTAGGGTACCCCTCAACCTAGAGCGGTAGCCATGCCTCCTCGGACTGGCACAGCAGTGCTGAGCCGAGGCGACCGTGGGAAATTACAGGAGATCAGGATGCCTTGAGTTTACCAAAGAAAAAAGTTACTTATTACTACAAAAGCAACATGGTGTGATATATCCAGACAATGGAATATCATTCAGCCACAAAAAGAAATAAACTATCAAGCCATGAAAAGGCACAGAGGATCCTTAAATGCATACTGGTCAGTGGAAAGAGCCAGTTTGAAATGCTACACACTGTACCACAACCCTTGTGTGACACTCTGGAAAAGGCAAAGCTATGGAGACAGTAACAAGCTCAGGGGTTGCCAGGGGTAAGGGGAGGGAGGGAGGAATAGGCAGAGCACAAGAGGATTTTTAGGGCGGTGACACTATTCTGTATGATACGACAATGGTGGGTACATGTCATTATACGTTTGTCCAAACCCATAGACTGCACAACACTAAGAGTGAACCCTAACATAAACTGGGGGCTTTAGTTAGTAATACTGCACCCACATTGGTTTATCAGTTGTGACAAATGTACCACACTAATATACGATGTAAATAATGGGGACACTGTGGGGTGGGGTGGGGGGTGATGGGAACTCTGTATTTTTCAATCAATTTTTCCATAAACCTCAAACTGCTCTAAAAAAAGTCAATTAATTCTAAGAAAGCAACATCATTCTATGTTCTTTATCAAACATGGTGTGCAAGAATTTACTTTGTGAGTTAATGGCACTGAGAGGTGGGATGTGGTGGCAGGCGGTTGTCACGTTGCTTAGATTGTCAGCTGGATGCCCCAGGTTTCTGGATCTCAGTATTGGTAGAAACATGAAGAAACAACCATCTGGGGGTGAAGCCTAACAAGAGGGCCCCCTGAGAGGTGTAAGGAACTCACGCCCTGTGATTTACCTGGTAAGGACTCGAGCAACTCCTGCACAACTTCCATGTGCCCAAAATGCACCGCCACCACGGCTGGGTTGTCATCGGTGGGCTCTGTGGGCACCTCCACCCGCCGCTCAGTGAGCAGATACCGGACCATCTCCAGGTCCCCGTGGGCCGCCGAGATGCTCAGAAGGTGGCCCTGGTCAAAACAGGACAGGGCTTCAGTGAGACAAGCTCTCTCTGGAACTGCCAAGAGAGTCGACTTTGAGCCGCCAGGTCCCTGGGCCAGCCTGGAGCTGGGTCGTCCAGGACAACAGCACCCTGCAAGTGCGGCCGTGGAGCACCTGAAATGTGGCTGGTCTGAAGTGACAGGTGGAGGGTGTGAATTCACACGTGATTTCAAAGACCTAGTACAAAAAGGGCGAACTATCTCAACAACAATTCTATGTTCACAAGAATAGAAAAACAAGCACCACATATACTCACCATCAAATTGGTATTAACTGACCAACATTTAAGTGCACATATAGTAGTACATAACGTTCATCGGGTGTTAGGCAGGTGGGAGTAGGGAGGTGAGGATGGGTATATTGACACCTAATGGGTGCGGTGTGCACCGTCTGGGCGATTGACACACTTGAAGCTCTGACTCAGGTGGGGCCAAGGCAATATATGGGTGGGGCAAAGGCAATATATGTAACATAAACATTTGTACCCCCATAATATGCTGAAATAAAAAAAGGTAAAATAAATAAAATAAAAAAATAATTTTATGTTGATTGCATGTTGAAGAGATGATTTTTAATATAACCAGGTTAAATAAGATGATATCAACATTTTACTGTTTTACATTTACTCTAATGTGGCTACTAGAGAATTAGATATTATTCCTGAGACTTGGACTCTATTTGTACCGGGCAGCACTGCTCTTGACCGCTGGCTTCATGAGGGTGGGGACCATGGGATGTCCCCTCCTCCTGGCATAGAGCCAGAGCTCAGTTATCATCCGGCACGTGCTGAGTGAATCTCAGGAGGAGGAAGGCAGCCAGGCTCCACGAAGAATCATCCTGCACGTTATCCATACATGGAGTGTGACAGAGAAGAGTCCCCATATCTGAATCCAGGGCCAGAGGCCCTCCAACAACATGCAGTGGGGTTCTTGACTTGGTAGCCCAGAGGAAGAAAAGGGTAGGGAGGAAACTGGACCTAAGCCTGAGTTCACACTTTGTTCCAACCATTCTGATATGGAAAGGCTCTGTGAGGTGGGTGAGCAAGGACATGGAGGTTCAGAGAGGTTTTGTAGCTTGCCCAAGATCACACAGCTAGTCACAGTGTGCCGCAGTGGCTATCTCAGTCTAATGTAAAAAAATGCCCTTGACTTTTCATGAGCTCCCTTGGGTCAGAGAAAACGATGATCAGATGGATGCTGAACTGGTGTGTGAAGTGTTCTGATTGCATTGCTGAAACTTTAGACCAGGCATCCTCAAACTACGGCCCGCGGTCCACAAGCCGCCCGCTGAGGACATTTATCCGGCCCTCTGGGTGTTTTTGCCACCGCTGCCTGTCCGCTTAGCAGCCAACTCGTCCAGGGACCACAGTGCGCACTCTCCAACGGTCTGAGGGACAGTGAACTGGCCCCCCATTTAAAAAGTTTGAGGACCCCTGCTTTAGACCCTCTGGAACTTGGCTGTTTCTCTTGGGCTGGAGCATCAGCATGTACAAGTGGGCACAGAAGGAACCCAAGTTGGAATGGGACAACCAGTACCACTGTCAACATTTACTGAGGACCTTCTGTATAAGGGGCAGGGCTGGGCACTGAGGATGCAGGGGTGGTTTCTGGCCCCCATGGATTTACAATTAAGTTGCAGGTATGAAACATCTCCAACCAGCATATTTTACTTGCTGAATAGTTTAGAAAACAAGTGTCTTTGGAGATCACTTCAGGGTGAGTTGGGCAGGAATGGGTGACTAGAGTCCCCAGGGAAGTGCGCTGACATTTATCAAGCTCTTGCCACGTGCCGGATGCTGCACTGAATACTTTATTTACATGGTCACATTTAATTCTCCCAGTACTCATGCCAGCGGTGTATCTGTATTTCTATTTTACGGGTGACAAAATGAATGCTTACCCACGGTTAGGGAGCTTATGGTCAGTAGAACAACCCAGGACTCGAATTGGGGTGTGTCTAGCTCCAAAGCTCATGCCTGTTCATTCCACCCAAGACTTCCTAGAAAAGGTGGGACCTGGGGAATGCTCAGGTTCTGTGAGTGGAGCAAATGGGCTGGTGGTGGGAGGTGTGTCTGACAGACAGGGTGAGGCACGATCCAAGGGACTGGAACTATTTGGAGGACAGTGGAGTCATATATTCAGTATGACCAGAAAAGAAAAGTCCACCCACCTGCCACTCCGCCCAGGGTGGGGCCCAGTACCCAGGCATTCCAGGAAACACTTGCACTATGGAGAGAAGCCACAGTGATTGATTAAATGATTCACTACACACAGCTAACAGCTGTCCAGCCGCCATTGGTTAGAGGCTTAAAAGCCCCATCCTCACGAGGTGGTGAAGTGATGTCATAGGAGCCAGCCCAAGGCCAAGAGGGACCCAGATGGTGGGAAAGGTCAGAGCTGGCTCTCTGGTTGGAGACAGCCCAGAGGCTCTGTAGTATGTATGTATTTTCTCCAAACAGCATAGAAAAGTATAAAGTAAACAGTAAGCCTCCCTCTGCGCCTCCACTTCCCAACTACTCTCACACAACCTTCCAGAACTTGTTTCTCGATACGTACTCGCAGCTAATCCCAAATAAATCCTCTTTTCCACTTAATTCATTATGACTTTTATTGGCACTATAACATACCTAGAGAGAAGTACAAACATTGTAAGAGTTCAGTTTCACGCATGGCCACTTGAACACACCCATGTAACTGGCCTCAGACCAAGGACACACTACCTGTTCCCAGAAGCTCCCTTGTGCCCTTCCAGTCACTGCCCCACCAGGAGGAACCACTATCCTGACCTCTAACACCACAGATTTGCCCTGCCAGTTCTTAAATGTTATAAAAGTGGAATTGTACTTCACTTAACTTGTTTTTCAACTTTTTGCTTTGAAATAATCAGAGATTGACAGGAAGTTGCAGAGATAGCACTGGGAGGACCTGAGTATCCTTCACCAGTTTCCCCCAGTAATGACATCATCCATTTTTGCAGGAAGACATGGAAATCAGTATTTAGTACAGCGTGTGTACATAGTTCTGCCATGTTGCGGCGTGTAGATTTATGCAGCCACCACCTGGATCAAGCGACAGAAGTGTCCCATTACCACAGGGACTCCCTCACACCACCCCTTTGCATCTCACCCACCCTCCTCTCTACCAACCCCCGCTGCTGGCAGCCACCAAGCTCTCTTCCATTTCTATAATTTTTTCATTTTGAGAATGTTACATAAATGGAATCACAGAGAATACAACCTTTCGAGACTGGCATTTTTTTTTTTCACTAAGCAAATACATCTGAGTTGTTGCACATTTCAACAGAGTTCCTTTACGTTGCTTACTAGTACTGCACGGTATGTTGAACTATCCACCAACTGAAAGTTTTTGGTTGTGTCCAGTGTTCAGCTATTACAATTAAAGTTGCTATGAACAGTCATGCACAAGTTTTTGTGTGCACGTAAGTTTTCATCTCTCAAGGATAAATGTCATGAATTCAACTGCTGGATCATACAATAAATGTATTTTTTGTTTCTTAGGAAACTGCCAAACTATTTTCCAGAGTGGCTGTACCATGTTACATTCTCACTAGTAACGTATCAGAGACACAGTTTCTCTGTATCCTGATCTGAATTTGATATTATCACTCTTTTTAATTTTTGCTGTTGGAAAAGGTGTGTAGTGACATCATTGTTTTAATTTACATTTCTCTGATGGCTAATGATGTTGAACATCTTTCATTTGCTTATTTGCCATCCGCCTATCCTCTTCAGCAAAGTGTTTGTGTATTTCATACATTTTCTATTTGGACTGTCTGCTGTTTAATGTTGAGTTTTGAGAGTTCTTCATATGTTTTAGATATGAGTCCTTTGTCAGATATGTAGTTTGTAAATATCTTTCCCACCCTATGGTTTCTTTTTCTCACTGTCTTAACAGGTGTTGCTCAGAATAAAAGGTTTTAATCTTAATGAGGTCTAGCTTATCAAATTTTTCTTTTATGGATCATTTTTAATGGATTTTCTGTGTAAACTGCTATATGATCTAGAGATAATTTTATTTCTTTCTTTCAGATAGAGACAATTTTTATTTCTTCCTTTCAGGTCTGTTTGTCTTTTATTTCGTTTCCTTGCCTTATTGCACTGGCTGGAACTTCCAGTAATATATTGAATATATTGAATATTATATTGAATATAATGATGTCATAATTATTCTTGAATGGAACTTTCAGTATTATATTGAGAGTGGACATCCTTGCCTTATTACTGATCTTAGGGGAAAGCAGTCTTTCACCACCAAGTATGATGTCAGTTGTAGGCTTTTTGTAGGTGTTCTTTATCCAGTTGAGGAAGTTCTTCTCTTTTCCTAATTTTCTGAGAGTTTTATTTTTTATAATGGTATTGAATTTTACCAAATGCTTTTTCTGTATCAATTCATATGATGAGGCAATTTTTCTTTTTTAGTCTATTAACATGGAGGGTTACTGATTATTGAATAGTAAATCTTTGGAATAAACCCCACTTGGTAATAGCTTATAATTCCCTTTAGATACTGCCGAATTCTACTTGCTAATATTTTATTATTCATGATGGACATTGTTGTATACTTTTCTTTTTTTGTACATCTTTGGTTTTGGTGTTGGGATAATACAGCCTTCATAAAAGTGCCGGAAATTGTTCCCTCCTCTTCTATTTTCTACAAGACACTGTGTACAACCGATGTTAATTCTTTAAATGTTTGGTAGAACTCTCCAGTGAAACCATCTAGACTTGTAATTTGTACAAGCTCTTTGTCAATTAAGGATATTAGCCATATTTCTTTTTATTTCGTCATAATCCTTGACTCTTATTTATGGTATATTTTTATAACTAAATTTTGCATTTTTATGAAAACACAGACTTAGCCATCTTTCTTCTGAACATTGTCTCAAAGGCCAATCAGCTGGGATTTTATCAGTCCTGGATCCAAGGGAGAAGCAGCCTTTTAGGGACTTTCTCGATTTTGAGTTGCCACTGGCCAAGATGCCGGGCAGCAGACACCCACACCCCAAACTCTGTTTTCATTTATTCAAATATTGGCCAGAGTGCCCTTTCTTAAATATCATACCACTCCTTTTAGTGACTCTCCTACCCTTAAGATGAAGTCCCAGGCCCTGCTCCCTTTCCCCTTTGCAGCATCTCCTGCTGCTGCCACCTGCCCGAATCTTTTGCTCCATGCCAGATAGGGCAACTCACAACTCTAAAATGAGCCACCGTCTCCGGCTGCTTGGCCACTTGGCACAGACTCTAGGTGCTGTTTGCTGTGTACAGGTCTCCTCTGTTGGAGGCCTGTTGATGTCAGCCCACGGCTCTGATCTGCTCGTGTGCACAGCCCAGCTCTTCCCATGAGCAGGGTGGCCCTTTGCCATGTCCGCCGTGAATTCATGGTTAGAGGCAGCCCAAATACCCTCCCTTCAACCATCTTCAGGCATGTTGTGCTGCCCCCCAGCAACCCTAATCTCTTATACTTCTGAGAACAGGCTGGAGGTTTAGGAACTGAATTATTTCTAACTATTAATTAAATAGAGACATTTTAACCTATGCGCATCAAAGTAATGCAAATAAAATACCAATAAAGTGAAGAATCCCCCACAAGAGCACGAATGTGGCAATGGCCTTCTCCAGTTGCTGGTGTGAGCATGAATCTGAACAAGCTTTTTGGAAAACAGTGTGGCATGTTTGCAAAACCCATATTCTCAATCCCTGAAAATCTATGCTAAGAAAATAGCCTTATAATAATAAAATAGTTAGGCAAAAATATCTGATACAGCATTATTTATATTAGTAAGAAATTAGAAACAATCCAAATATCCAACCAAGAGGAACAGCTGGGTGAATATGGTTTTTCTATCAGATGGAATGTCATGCAGCCATTGAAGGCGATGCTTGCAAGGAATTTATGCTCATATGGAAAATTCTTGATATGATATGATGTGAGAATAAAGAGTATATGCAAAACTATGTATAAAACATACAGACAAGGAAACCATGTCTATACAAAAGCACCAATAATGTGTGCTCAGATCAGCAGGCTAGAAGAAAATACACCAAAACTGTTAAGTGGTATTGTTTGGGTATTACTAGGAATATGGTAACTTTTTTGTTCTTTTTTTCTTCACGTTTATATGTTTTCCAAATTTTCATCTTTGAGCATGTGTTATTTTTATAACGACAAAAAGCATAAAAGAATACTGTAGATTAAGCCTTCAGATGGCACTTAGTTGTTTACATTTAAGTGACCCCCACCCCCACCCCTCAAAGGCCTCACATGACAAGGTGGTGAGGGGCCTGCTTAGGTGACATCAGGCTGAGAAAATGTCTACTCAAAAGGCATGGCAACCACAAATTTATATGTAAAACGAGGTATTTCCAGAACGCAATAAAAAAAAAGTTCATTATATATGACAATAACTAGCAAATAATCTGAGCAGTGACCTTTGTCCAGCCCAGGATCGCAGCTGTGGCCTAAGGGGTAGGCATTCTCCATACCTTTTCCAGCTGGGACTCGCTCTCATCACAGGCCTCTCTGAGCAGGTCCCAGGCCCTGCTGAGGTCTCCGCGCCTGTACGCAGCATGAATGCCTTCGGTCCTGGGGGACCGTGCTGTGGCATCACTGCCTGGTGTGGACGGCTTGTTGCCCATGTCCCCAGCACCTACATGGAGGAAGCATACGCACAGAGTCACCGTCACTGCCAGCGTGCTCTCAGGAGTCATCGGAGGGGACAGCAGAGGGGTGCGCCGTGCATAACGCAATTTTGGAGGCTGTGGGAAGAGAAAGGGATGTCCCTGAAATGCTGTTTGTCACCAAGCACCTGCCACCCTGGGGACCTGCAACCCTTCGAGAAGAGTCTTCCTGAGGCTGGTGCTGAAGCCCGGCTGTCTGCGAAGGCACCAGGCAGCTGAGCACAGCTCGGAGGATTCTGCAGTGAGACTGCCACCTGGAGCTGTTCCAGGGCACCGGGGACAGCTGCCTTGGGGGGAGCTGCCAGGCTGATCTCACTGACAGCACTGGAGCAGCAGGGGCTTTGGCAGGAGAGCTGGTTCCAGCCAAACAGTCCCACTGCTGTGTCCCTTGGGAGGACAGAGTATTTCATGGTGGAAGAACGACAGGTCAAATTCTAGGGGTGTGGAAATCTATAGGCTTCCTCGAGCCCCTCCCTGCCTAGAAAACTCCACAAAGGGCGCAGGATTGAGAATCGGCAGCCCTCAGTCCATATCTGCCTCTGCACAAGCAAGCCCATGATAACCCTGGGAAGTCCTGGGACTCTGGGCCCAGGACGTGCTTGGCCCACTGGCGTGGGGCTGTCCCCAGTCAGCTGAGCACCTGGAGCCACGTGGGAGAGGAGGCCGTGACTCGGTACTCTGGGCCGTTCAATAAACACACAGGGCATGTACTGAGCAGCCACGGTCGACCAAGCTCGTGCTGCAGATACACAGGGAAAGGAGGACACCTCTGCCCTCACTGAGCTTCCATTCTAGAATGGGGTCCACAGCTAGGGGTCTGTGGACCTCAGGCAGCTGACAAACAGGCTTTGGAAGTTCCCTGAACATCCTAAAATTGTATACAAAACTCTGTGTGTGTGTACATTTTTCTGGGGAGAAAGTTCAAGGCTTCTACTAGATATCCCAAGAGGTTAATGAACCAGAGTTAAAAGCTTTGTCTCTACAGATATTACAGAAAAGACTACACTGAGTTAAATTCTGATTGTGTTGAGTGATAGCAGAAGTAGGGAGAGAATTCTACTGTGAAATTGATCATATGAATTGGGTCATTCTTGTCATAATCAACTAAAACAGAGTCGAGAAGCCAGTGAGAAGAAGCACTCGCATAACATCACTCTAAAAATATAATTCTCCACAACTCTGACCACTAAAACTACCTAGTGTAACCAAAACCAGTTTTATCTAATAACTACTAAACCAAGCTACTGCAGCTCTAAAATTAGTTTTACCCACAATCGTCACCCACCAATCAAAACTTGCCAACTCCCCCAAATCTTACTAATACCAGTACACTTTCTCAAAAGACACTATGTAACATTTCTGTTTTTTATAAAGCCCCTAATGCTCTCTTTATTCTTCAAACATACCAAAAACCACACAGTCTATACATATGCCCCAAATTACAATTCTTATATTCCAAATAAAACATTACATTTAAAAATTCATCTTTCCATTTTTATCTTGACTTTGACACTATCAATGTTGGCCAAGTTCGCACAGCCAGGAGAGGCAAACTGGGACCTCAGTTTGGTCTCCCAGTTTGCAGGCTGGAGCTAAACCCACCCATTTTCTTGCTGCCTCTTTCTCTTTGAAGGGATGAATAAAACAGGCTTCAGATTTTTTTAAATAATGAAATATAAATGCTGAGCAAAGTTGGCTTACAAACATACACATCACAAAAGTGAATCACATAATAGCAGCTAAAATTTAGAAAATTTAAAAAATTATTTATAATAGCATAAAAATTATATGCTTAGAAATAAATTTAACAAAAGATGGGCAAGATCTGTACAGTTAAAACTATGAAACACTGTTGAGAGAAATTGAACAAGACCTACATATGTGGAAAGACATCCATTTTCATGGATTAGGAGAATCAATACTATTAAGATGTGAATTCTTCCTGAATTTATATATAGAGTCAATTCACTTCCAGCCATAATTCCAACAGGTGTTGTTATTTTGGTAGAAACTGACAATCTGATTTTCAAATTTGTATGGAAATTTGAAGAACATAGAATATCCAAAGCGATCTCGGGGGAAAAAAAAAAAAGAGAGTTGGATAATTTACAGTACCTGAATTCAAAACTTTCTCTAAAGCTACAGTATTCAAGACAGTGTGATACTGGCATAGGCAAATATCTCCAAAGACAGAACAGAAAGTAGAGAAATGGAATACTTGTACATCCAATTGATTTTTGGCGTGAGTGCTAAAGCAAAATAATGGGAAAAGCAAAGTCTTTTCAACAAATAGTGATGGAACAACTGTAAATTCTCATTTAATAAAGAGAAGCCCTGCCCCCACTTCTCACTATACACAAAAATTAATTTGATATGGATCATGGACCTAAGCATAAAGGCTAAAACTCTAAAGCTTCTAGAAAAACACATAGGAGACTATCTTCATGGCTTGAGAGTAAGCAAAGGTTTCATAGATAGGACACAAAAAAACATGAACCATGAAAGGAAAAATGCTAAAGTAGATGTCATCAAAATTTAAAACTTCAGCTCAGTGAAAGACACCATTTAAAGATGAATAGGCAAATGACAGACTGGAATAAAAATTTGCAAAACATGTCTCTGAAAAGGAATGGTATCCAGAATATAAAAACCTATAACTCAATAATAAAAAGACAAACAATCCAATTAAAAATAGGCAAAGATCTGAACAGCAGAAGATACTCAGAGAGCTCTGTATCATTAGTCATCAGGGAAATGCAAATGAAAACCACATTGAGACACCACTACACTCCTACCAACATAGCTATAAGTTAAAAAGACTGACCATACTTTGTGAGGATATAGAGTAACCAGAATGTTCATACCTTTCAGGTTATAGTGTAAAATGGTGTAACCATTTTGGAAACAGGTTTAGTGGTTTCTTTTAAAACTAAACATAAACTTACCTGCCTTATGACCCAGCAATCCCATTCTTATTTACCCAAGACAAATACGCCCATAAGAATTTATCCAAGAGTGTTCACAGAAGCTTTGTTCATAATATTTCTAAACTGTAAATAGCCCAAGTATCTGTCAACAGGAGACTGGATAAACAAACAAGTGGTATAGCAACCACTCAACAATAAAAGGAATGAACTGTAGATCCATGAAATGACTGATAGGAATTTCAAAAACGTGATACTGAGTGAAAGAAACCTTGCACAAAAATGATTGTATTTATATGCTGCTATCATCTATAGTGAAGAAAACAATCAGAAGAGGGATTCCTGGGAGTAGGGTGGGCAGTGACGTTTACCGGGAGAGGGACATGACAACATTGTCTGGGTCGATGATTCTATTATCTTCTTGGAATTTTCATTACCTAAGTACTATATTTGTCAAAATTTATCCAATAGTCCATTTAAGATATGTGCCCATTACTTTTCGTACACTTTACCTAAAAAAAAACTACAAACAATATTGAACCTTAGTCCATAATACACAAGCTGAAATATTTAAGGATGAAGTGTACAGATGTTTGCAATATACTTTGAAATGCACTAAAATAGGTAGATGGATGGATAGAAAGCTAAAAGAGCAATTTTAGAAAATGCTAATGGTAGAATCTAGGTAGGTAGTAGGTATATGGCTGTACATGGTTCAGTTCTTTCAACTTTTTATTGCATGTTTGAAATTTTTCATAAACAAATCGTTGGGAGAAAAGGTGAGTCACAATATCATACCCTAAATGTAGGGCTTGCCATATGACATGACAGAATGAGCTCTGCCACCAACAAAGAAAAGTCCTGCTCTGTTGAAAGGCAGAGCAAGCTGCTTACAGAGTAAAGGCCCTTAATACCCTCCAGGGTCTTTACAATTCACCCTAAGCCATGACACCATTTCATGCCATTTCAATGGCACCATTCCAAAGGCAACCATTCTAAGTGGATGATCATCGCAAACAATCTGTACCATCCCTAAAACACCAACTCAGGGCTGCAGTGTCTGCATGGAGATAATTGTGTTTTGGCTATGTATTTTTAGAAATATGTATCAGGAAAAGGCATGCCGTGTAAGTGGTTATAGATGTGAATAAGGTAGCTTCGCTTCTCAGCACACACTAACAGTCCTCATTAATTATTTACAGTCAGAGACCCTGAGACATCTGAGAGCAGACTGGAGGGAGAAAAGCCATTAGTAGGGGCGAGAAGGAGGTGGAATCAACTGCAGCATCATCCTTCAGAGGGGCACTTAATTGTGTCATCGCTCATCTTTCAGAATTAAACAAATATCCCCCTTATCTAGTAAAAGACCAGTGTGTGTGTGTGTGTGTGTGTGTGTGTGTGTGTGTGTGTGTGTGTGCGCATAAGCAGGCTTAACACAACCTCTTGTGTGTATGTTAGGAATATAAATACAAACAGTTAAACCTTTAAGCCCAAGTTAAGGGACATTGCGAAGGTGGAACTAAGGACATATGTAGGTTATGAGGTGCCTGTGAAATTACAAGGGCAAATTTACTTGAACTTGATTTTAACATAATGCCATGTATGTGGAGTAAACAACATAAAAAGAATCTAGAACTTGCTCAGTTCTCTTTGTATTTTAAAAATGTTGTAGTGTTTTTCAGTGTCAAATCTGATTTTCCTAATTTGCAGGGACGACACGTGTTCACTCTCATTGACCCGTGGGCTGGGGGTCCAGTCCAAACCAATTGTTGGAAGAATATTATAGGAAAACACCAGTTAAGGCATATGCATTTAGTTTAATCTGCCAACCTCATTTAATTTCCTGAAATTATAAACGCAATGGTTAGCATTTATCTAAGTGGGAGGAAAAAAGACCAAAATGTTAATGAGCATGATGGATGGGTTACAGGGAAATTAGTGACAGGATCAGAAAAGATTTTTCTTCTTATTTCCCAAGTTCTTTGTCATGGAATTATATGACTGCTTCTTAAAAACTTTAAAGAGATTACACGAGTAATGAAAGAATACATTCCCTTTGAAAAAATTAAATAATACATAAATACATGATATAAAAGGCAAAAGCCCCAGCTTACCACCATGGACACTTTTTCCTAGAGGTAAATATTTACTTTCATAGTCATTTTTCCCCTAAAATACCATAACTTTAAATTGGAGAACTGGTGACTTTTGATTTAAGCTTAAAACATAGGGAAAGTATTTATACTATTTGAGATTATTCAGTTATTTGTGCTTATTCATCTATTATCCATAATTATATTCTTTAATACAGTAAAACATCTCAGTTCTAAACATTTTCTTCATACAGATTTAAAATTCACATTACAAATAAAATGGGAGCAAACTTATTCTATTTCAATAAAACATCCATGTCCTACATAAGTAGCTAGAGACAGTAGGAAAATAATAATGGAATGTTTCAATAGTTCACTTTCAAATTAAAAAAATCGTTTTCTCTAAATTATAATTTGTGTCATTATTTTCCTATCCAGCAATGAAAATTTCATATGTATAAATATATATGCAAAGTTAGTATGCTTCAACTAAGTACTTAACTAAGTAAATGAGGAGAAGGGTAAACTAATAGCACAGTCCATCTTTTTTCAGGTTTGGTTGGTGCTGCCGGTTTGATTTTAGGAGACAGTTGATCAGAAGTAGGAACTAGTAAGGGAAGACTATACATGCAGTGGATTCCTAGGGTTATGGAGTCAGCACATGTAGCGTTATTTAAGAATTCAAGAACCATTTACAATAAGCTAATAAGTGAACATATTTCTGGTTGTGGATAAATGTTAGCACTGACTATATCCTGGCACTTCAGCATGCTGGACATGGATAGTAAATTAAAGCTCATTATGTGAAGAAGTAATGGCTTTTAAAAAAACATAATATATTTTAAAACCAGGGAGAGGCAAAAACCTGCCTATGGGTATAATGAACACTATCTGGGTGATGGACGCACTGACAGCCGTGACCTAAGTAATACAAAAGTGAACCATGTAACCAAAAACATTTGTACCCCCTTAAGACTCTGAAATAAAAAAATTAATACCTACAGAACCAGAGCATCATTTAGTATTTGATCCTTGCTTTCAGTTTAATATTCTATTTTTAAAGAAATCCTTTCAGTAGTGACACTGTATGTTTCACATAGCCATTTCTAGGAGGAATGATTTAAGTTGCCAATAACTCCATCTCTGAATATCATTTCCATAATTCATGTTTTACAAAAACAAATTATCCTGACTATAGAAAAACTAACAGAAATCATTCTTCTCTCTCAGTGCTTTGGGGAAATAATAAAACAGAATTCCACGACTACGACCGAGTAATGCCTGACTGTGACACCGTGTCCCCTAACCCAGCAGTACACGGTGCTCTGTAGGCACACCTCAACACCTCCTTTGTCTGTCCATCCCTGAGTCTGTCTGTCCTTACGACCCAACAAGACATTCTTACCTTTTCTTCTAGAATGGTACTTGTTAAATCATTCTCTCCTGAAATAAAATTCTCTCTACTGTTTTTTCCTACAAATCTGGGACAATAGAGAGGTGATGTGAAAGTGGTTTTAATTCCATGAGGTCTAAATGCTGATCTCTTGTGTGTGTGTGTATGTGTGTGTGCATGCGCGTGTTTCTCTTAATGCCACCAAAGAAAACACATATGATGAAAGGCAAATGCTGTTTGTCAGTTTAGAATGGGTGGCATCCTCTGCACACCCTTAAAAACACACTGCCGTTTTATTTGCTCACCATGAAAATTTTTTATTGCATTCACCTCCATCAATAGAGTAGCAAAAAGTAAAAATGATCCATCAACTCATAGCTCATTGCAGAACAGACAAGACTAAATGTTAGAATGCTACTGACCTGGTCATAGTTGTTTAACGACCCTCCTGTGCCATCCTCCACCGAGTCTCCATGTGGTCAAAGCACTGGGGAAGGGGGGGCTGTCCCTCCCCAGAGATGACAACTGCTGGCACTTCAGGGGTTCGCCCTCTGCTGCCCTGGGTTTACCAGCTCTCAGCTGGGAAGATGCTTCTTTCTTTGCCAGAAAACACTGTAGGGTTTTAGCCTCAGCAGCAGTTTTCATCTCTGGGTCATATTACGGTGAAATCCAACCTTATTGGATTTCTTGCGGGAAGATGCAGAGGTTGGCGGGTGTGGAGGGGAGGGCGGTGACCCAGCCCCCAGGGTGACCTGTGATGGGCAGTAATTCCTCCCGGGGTTCCAGATGGCAGGGCTCAGCCCATCCTGCTGGGCCACTCCACCAGCATCATACGGGAAAGCAAAGACCCAGGCCTGGCTCCCAGCTCCCACGGAACAGCCCCGGCTTGAAGCCCAGCATTTTTCAGACCAGAAAGGCTTCATAGCACAGACTTACAACTTCTTTGTGGCTATCCTCACCAAATCCCTAGGAATTTTTTCTAGTAAAAGGGATATGTGTAGTTACATATACAGACAAGTTGGTCCCAAAGGGGGAAATGTAAAAGTGCCATTTGCTTTAGTAATAAAAGATACAATTAACCATAAGATGCCATGTTATGTCCACCTGGCACAGTAGAAAAATGGAAAGACTTATGACATATATTGCTGGCCAGAGTGTGGTGAAATCAGTACATTCTCGGGTACATTTGCCATCGTGGGATGACTATTTCAGAAAGCTAGAGGACAATACTACATAACATGACTTGGGGCGGTGGGGGGGGGGGTTCCACTGGTTCACCTGTGGTTTTCTCTACTAGGAATTTACCAGCAGAAATAATACAGCACACACCAAAAGATCCACTCCTGAGCACTGAGGCTGATCCTGCGGATCTCCCTGCAGAGAGGGACACAGTGGCCCAGCAGGCAAGGGTCCCACACCAGGGAATTAGGGCATGGCATAGAGCAAAGTGGTGCCCAGAGGCCAGCATGGGACTTGGGGCTGGATTTATGTCATTTAATTGAATGCTCACAGCAGCACCATGAAGGAGGTGACCTGGCTGCCATTTTATAGAGGAGCAAAGGCAAGACTGAGACATAAAAAGTTCACCAAGTGACAGAGCTGGCAAGGAGTAGGGCAGGAGGGACCCCAGAACCCAGAGAGCCCCCAGGATGCAGGTTTCTAATTTAGCACCTCGTGGCACTCCAGAATGAGGGGCCATGGTTCAGTCATTAGAACTGATAATAATGACGACTAAAGAGATGTTTGAAAAACACCAGTCATATGATATTAAACTAAAAGCGTAGAATATGCAGCACGGACTGTGAAACATCATGGAAAAAATACAGAACATGGAACACTGATCAACACCATTCAAAAATATGCAAAATGAAAGAATTTATTCCAGGTTCATAGATTATGTGTGATTAAAATGCTTTGGGGAAAAAAAATGTTCCTAATGAGTATTTTGTTTACTTGTTTTCAATGTTCATATCAGCTGTATTTGTAATGGCCTCAAACTAGAAACAACTCAAGTATCCTTCAGCAGGTGAATGGAGAATACATTGCAGTACGTCACACGATGGAATGCCACACAACAGTGAAAAAAGAAAAAAAAAACATATTGACGCAGGACTTGGGTGGATCTCAAGTGCATTACGCTAACTGAAAAAGCCAATCTTAATAGTTTATATACTGTATATTGCCACCTAATGAGTACTGATAGCATAGACAGTCTGTGCTTTCTCTTTGTAAAAACTGAGTTTGCCTCTCTCCTCCCTCTCTCTCTTTCTCACTCTCTCTTTCTCTGTTTAGAAGGAAGACCTCAAGGACGCATATAAATGATAGTGGCTGTTGCCTTTAGCATAGCAGTCCCCAACCATTGTGGCACCAGGAACCAGTTTCATGGAAGACAATTTTTTCCACAGATGGGGTAGGGGGATGGTTTAGGGATGATTCAAGCACGTTACCTTTATTGTGCAGTCAAACCTCTCTGTTCATGATAATCTGCATTTGCAGCCGCTCCCCAGTGCTAGCATCACCGCCTCAGCTCCACCTCAGATCATCAGGCATTAGATTCTCACAAGGCACACGCAACCTGGATCCCTTGTATGCACAGTTTACAGTAGGGTTCACGCTCCTATGAGAATCTAATGCCACTGCTCATCTGACAGGAGGCAGAACTTATGAGGTGATAAAAGAGATGGGGAGCAGCCGTAAATACAACTGTAAATACACCTGCTGCTCACCTCCTGTTGTATGGCCCAGTTC
Organism: Mirza zaza; assembly: GCA_008750895.1. NCBI lineage: Eukaryota > Metazoa > Chordata > Mammalia > Primates > Cheirogaleidae > Mirza > Mirza zaza. Next base: position 75,926 of record VSMD01044073.1, read on the forward strand.
CTAATAGGCCACGCACAGGTTCCGGTCCTTGGCCTTGGGGTTGAGGTCTGCAACTTTAGCAGATGAAATGACTTGAGTTTTGTTTTTGTTTTTAATTTCTGTTTTTCTGTGTTTTCCAATGTCTTTTTTTTTTTTGCACTAAGATTGTATTGCTATTGAAATTACGAAAAAAAAAATATTAAAAGCTGAAGTGTATCCAGCAAAATGTTAATTATGTTCAACCTGGCTTAATGAACTAGTCCTTTGATGGTATTATCTACCTGGAAGCAACTGTTTGCTCTTAGATATACCAAATCTTAACTCCGTTGCTTTAGAAAAAAGGACAGAGGGCAAGAAAAAGTCATGGAACAGTAATAGGTGTCTCAGATTTTAAAATATACAATAAAGTGGTCTCTAGTAGTCTTTCATGTATCAGCAACTGCGGCCATCTACTGTAGGAAAAGTCCTGCATGTGTCTGACTTCACCTCAATGCCCACGCACGGCTGGGCTTCTGTTGCCACTTACCACAACGTGACCTGAGCTCTGCGTGGTTAGAGAAGCTGCCCCCACCCAGCTCTCAACAGCAGAGCTGAACCTTGGACACTCAGTACTTGCCATCGAAGCCCAACCCCCTGCTTCCCAGGCTGTGCACTCCCATTGACTATGGTTTGAATGTCATCTCCAAAACTCATGTTGAAACTTAATGATGGTATTGGGAGTTTAGACCTTTGGGAGGTAATTAGGATAAGATAAGGTCATCAGGGTGGGCCACCCATGATGGGACCGGTGCCTTTATAAGAAAGGAAGAGATACCTGAGCTAGCACATTAGCACACTCAGCCTCCTTGCCATGTGATGCCCTGTGCTGCCTCAGGACTTTGCAGAGAGTCCCGCCAGCAAGAAGGCACTCACCAGAGGCAGCCCCTCAACTTAGACTTCCCAGATTTCAGAACTGTAGAAATAAGTTCCTTTCCTTCATAAATGACCCAGTCTTGGGTATTCAGTTATAGCAACAGAAAATGAAGTAGGAGAACAACTAAACATTAGACTCTTATTTAGCACCTAACATGCATGGCAAGGATGTGGGAAATAAAAGGTGAGATGATCCTGTCTCATTAGAGGGAAAAACCAGAGAAGAAATGGAAACCAATCCCTTGGTGAATTTCCTGCATCAGCAAAGGAAAAACACAGAAATGCAGAACTACAAAGATGAGTTCTTGCCTAAATTTTGTTCCTCTTCCAAAGATTCATTTATTTCTTGCTCATTCATTCTACAAATATTTAATACTTCCTATGTGCTGAACTGGACCCTGGGGACAGAGCTTGCAGAGACAGGCAGGAACAGCTCAAGTGAGCTGCTGTATTCTTTCCAGCATTTACTTTTAAACATCCATAACAGAAACAGACCACACCCTTTACCCAACAGAGGAGGCTTAAGGGACATAGGATAGCCATAGACAAAAACTGATCTGGTACAGAAAGAAGAACCATCGTTCTAGAAAAAAAAATCACAGAAATAAGGCAGTTAATTTATTTAATATTCACTAATACTATATATTATAAAAGGGTATAATTTGACGACACAAAAAAAATCAGTCCTACTCTGATTTGGGGGAGGTGATTGTGGGTATAAATATTGGAGGGTCAGGACACCCTTGGATACCACAATCCTGCTTCTGGGGAACTGACTTCAAGGGAATAATTCTACACATTTAAAAATCACTATGCAAAAAAAAAAAAAAAAGCAATATGCATAAAGATGCTGACTGCAGCACTGTTTGGCACAGCAAAGAGTGATGGTTCTGACGATTATGAAATGCATTAAATGGACAGACACTGAGATTACACACACAGGAAACCCGACAAGAAGGAAGACACTAAAATGATAACACTGGCTTTTCTTATGTGGTGGAATGTGAGGTGATCTTTTCCAAATCCTTTTCTCCATTGTCCAGTTAATTCCCTATTACTGCTATAACAAAAGAATTGCTTTTAAAGATATGCTTTTCAGGTCAGCAAAGTACATTTTCTCACCGAATCCAACTTCCTCCTAACAGAGGTAGGCACAAGGCAAGGAGGAGAAGGTCTCAATCTAGAGGGGACACTGGGATGGGGCACCAAGATGTTCCCAGGAGTGCCATCTACTGAGAGCTGTGCTAAAGCGCATGCGGCCAGAAAGAGAGCTGTACTCAAATTGGGAAACGTGGATTCAAGTCCCGGCTCTCCTACCTAACAGCTGAACGGTGTTTGGCAAGTATTTAAAATGGCTGAATCTTATCCTCTTCTTGTAAAAGGAAATGGCACATATAAAGATGTTGTACAATGCATACAAAAAAGTATTTGAAAATAAATAAAAAGAACCAACAGGCAGGACCCAAATGGGGGCTATTTCCAGGGGCCTGGCCCCTTCCTCTGTACGCCAGGTGCCTATGAGGCACCAAACTGCACCCTCATTTCCTCTGTGGACCCCAGTTCCCTCAGCCTTTGCTCCTGTGCTGCCCACATCTGAAAGGACTCCTCGCCTCCTCCCCACTTATCGAAATCCTCCTCCTTCCAGCCCAGCACAGAGGGTACTTCCCAGAGAGGACCTGCGGAATTTCCCATTGGGCTTCCTTCTCCTCCTTCTGCTGTGTGTGGTCTGACCTGGCTCCCGGGTCAAACCCTGGCGCATGTCCACCAGCCTCCTGCTCTGCCCAGTGCTGCCCGCAGGCTGGCCCTGCTCACTCACCACCATGCTGCCTAGGCTGTTGGCCATCCAGCGCTCTCTGCATGTCGGTGAGGGGTTCACCTATAACCTTGCCCATCTGCCGTATCATTTAGCATGGCCACAGGGCATACAATTCTCCCCAGAAAACAGGAGGATGACACCTCAGGCCTTTCCGGATTTTCCTTTCCAGGAGTGACTGCCTTTCGGCCACACAGCCTCACCTCCCCCTTCCTCCCACCCAAGCCTGCCCCAGAGTCTGTCTGCTTCAGCACGGCAGCTGCAGGGGTCACATCCAGTCAAAGTTTATATTGTTTCGAAATAATATTCAGGGGATTTCCAACTCATAAAGTGTCTGAGACCTTAGTCATATGGGAGTACACGGCTGTACCTTGCTGCCGGGGAAGAGGCCCCAAGCACAGAGAGACCTGGAGACAGATGAAGAAGTGTGACCACCATGGTGGCCCCCCAGACTTGGGACCAGCTCTAGCCCCTGGCACATTTCCATGGTCTCCACGCGCCTCCTTCCTTCTGCCATGGAACTGGAGATCACGGCAGCACCTACCTCACAGGTGGTGTTGTCAGGATCAAAGGAATGAAAGTATGGGAAGTGCTTAGAACACTGCTGGACCCTTAGTGGGCTCCACATAAATGCTAGCTACTATTATCATTATTTTAAGTTAAGTTAGGAATTTGACCCATGTCTAAAAACTGTGAAGTCTGGGGTTCCCATCTAATTCCTCAGGCATCTGAAATAAATCATGTCAATTCAAATGCACAAGATGGTGGTTTTTGGAATCTTATTTACTTAGCTATGGGTCAACTGTGAGTGAGGCCAAAAAGTGGAAGGTAAAAGTTTGCCTCTAGCACCTTTGCTGGGCTTGCTGCGGAGTAGATGTACAGACACACCCCAAACACCTGAACATCAACTCCAGACAGGACAATATATGCCAGCAGACACAGCCAGATTGCTGCATGCTGCCCACACACAGCTTAATAAACATTCTGTATATAACCTCCGTGACAAAATCAGAAGTATCAATTTACCAGACTTCAAACTATATTACAAGGCTATAATAATTAAAATAGCTTGGTACTGGCACAAGAACAGGTACATTGACCAGTGGAACAGAACAGAGAACCCAGATATAAAAACCATCCTCATATAGCCATCTAATCTTTGATAAAGCAGACAAAAACATACACTAGGGAAAAGAATCCTTATTCAATAAATGGTGCTAGGAAAACTGGATAGCCACATGTAGAAGACTGAAACAGGATCTGCACTTCTCACCTCTGACAAAAATCAACTCATGCTGGGTAACAGACTTAAGCCTAAGATGTGAAACTATTAGAATTCTAGAGGAAAACGTTGGAAATTCGCTTCTAGACATTGGCCTAGGCAAAGAATTTATGAAGAAGACCCCAAAGGCAATCACAGCAACAACAAAAATAAATAAGTGGGACCTGATCAAATTAAAATGCTTCTGCACAGCCAAAGAAACTGTTACGAAAGCAAACAGACAACCTACAGAATGAGAGAAAATGTTTGCAAGCTACACATCTGATAAAGGGCTGATAACTAGAATCTATTTAGAACTCAGGAAAATCAGTAAGAAAAAAATCAAACAACCCTATCAAAAAGTGGGCAAAGGACATGAACAGAAACTTTTCAAAAGAAGACAGAATAATGGCCAAAAACATGAAAAAATGCTCAACATCTCTAATCATCAGGGAAATGCAAATCAAAACCACAATGAGATATCACTTATCTCCAGTGAGAATGGCCTTTATCAAAATGTCCCCAAACAATAAATGTTAGCATGGATATGGAGAGATAGGAAGACTCCTACACTGCTGGTGGGACTGCAAACCAGTGCAACCTCTGTGGAAAGCAATATGGAGATACCTTAAAGTGATACGAGTAGATCTACCATTTGATCTAGCAATCCCATTACTGGACATCTACCTGAAGGAACAAAAGACATTCTATAAAAAAGACATCTGCACTATAAAGTTTACAGCAGCACAATTCACAACTGCAAAGATGTAGAAACAACCCAAATGCACATCAATACATGAGTGGATTAATAAAATGTGGTGTATGTATACTATGGAGTACTATTCAGCTATAAGAAACAATGGTGATATAGCACCTCTTGTATTTTCCTAGATAGAGCTGGAGCTCATTATACTAAGTGAAGTATCCCAAGAATGGAAAAATAAGCACCACATGTACTCACCATCAAATTGGTACTAACTGATCAACACCTAAGTGGAAATATAGGAATAACATTTATTGAGCATCAGGCAGGTTGGAGGGGGAAGAGGGGATGGGTATATAACATACATAATGGGCGTGATGTGCACCATCTGGGTGATGGACACTCTTGAAGCTCTGACTCCAGGGGGGAAAGGGAGGGAACAACACACATAACCTAAACATTTGTACCCCCGTAATATGCTAAAATAAAAAAATATTAAAAAATAATTTCAACTCCTGCAAATGTAAGAAGAAAAGAAAACTACTCTAGGTCTATCTTTACCAATATGCTGTAATCACAGAAGAATTAAAAAAAAAATAACCCCAATTGTTTACTCTGACAGTACCCTTATGTAAAATGCTGCTTAATACTACTACAAAAAATCAACAAATCAGAAAGGAAGATAGGAAAAGAGGCAGAAAGGAATAAAAGAACTATAGAACAATCAGAAAACTATTAACAAAATGACAAGAGTAAGTCCTTACATGTCAATAATTACTTTAAATGTAAGTTGATTAGATTTTACAATCAGTAGACACAGAGTGGTTGAGTAGATTTTAAAAAAATAAACCCCCAAACCAAGAACCAACACTATGCTACCTACAAGAGATTCACTTGCATCTTAAGGACACACATAGACTGAAAGTGAAGGGTAGAAAAAGATATTCCATGCAAACAGAAACCAAATGAATTCAAGGATGGCTATGCTTATATCCAACAAAATAGACTTTCAGTCAAAATCTGTCACAAGAGATAAAACCACTATATAATGATAAAGGGGTCCATTCATTAAATAATTTTAAATATATATGTACCCAATATTGGAGCATCTAAATGTATAAAGAAAATATTAACAGAACTTAGGGGAAAAATAACACTATATAATAATAATAGCAGGGACTTCAATATCCCACTTTCAACAATGGATATGTCATCCAGATAGAAAATCAATAAGGGAACAGTGGACATGAATAACACTATAGACCAAATATACCTAACAGACATATGCAGAACATTGCATCTTACAACAAAAGAATACACATTCTTAAGAAGTGCACACAGAACATTCTCCAGGATAGATTATATGTTGTGTCACAAAACAAGTCTTAAAAGTTTAAGAAGACTGAAATCATGTCAAGTATATTTTATGATCACAAAGGCATAAAACTAGAAATCATTAACAGGATAAACATTGGAAAATCCACAAATATGTGGAAATTAAGCAATGCACTTCTGAACAACCAATGGGTCAAAGAATAAATCAAAAGGGAAACTGAAAAGTATCTGGAGACAAATGGAAATGGGAAGACAACACACCAAAACTTATGGGATTTAGAAAAAGGAGTTTGAAGAGAAAAGTTTATAGCAATAAATGCCTACATTGAGAAAAAAGAAAGATCTTAAATAGACAACCTAACTTTACACCTTATGGAACTAGGTGTAAAGTACCTTGAGGTATAAAGGAACTAAGCTCAAAGTTATTATAGCAAAAGGAAGAAAATAAACATTAGAGCAGAAATAAACAAAATAGAGACTAGAAAAACAATAGAAAAGATCAATGAAACTAAGAATTGGGTTTTTTTGAAAATAGAAACAAAATTGACAAAACTTTAGCTAGACTAAACAAGACAAAAATAGAATTTACATAAATAAAATTATAAATGAAGAGACATTATAACTGACACCATAGAAATACAAAGTATCATAAGAGACCATTAAGAACAATTATACACCAACAAATTATAATAACATTTATCTAAAAGAAGTAGATAAATTCCTAGAAACATACAACCTGCAAAGAATAAATCATGAAGTAACAGAAAACCTAAGCAGAGCAAAAATGAGTAGGAGACTGAAGCAGTAATTAAAAACTCCCTGACAAAAAAGTCCAGATGGCTTCACAGGTGAATTCTACCAAACATTTAAAGAAGAATTAATACCAATCATTCCAAAACTCTTCCAAATACTGGAGAGAACAAAACACTTTGAAACTCATTTTACAAGGCCAGCATTCCCCCCTACCATCACACTTCCTGATTTCAAACTATATTACAAATTATAATCAAAACAGTATGGTTCTGGCATAAAAACAGACACATATACCAGTGGAACAGAATAGCAAGCTCAGAAATAAATCCATGAATATAAAATTAACTCATCTTTGAGAAGGGTGCCTAAAATATACAATAGGGAAAGAATGGTCTTTTCAATAAATGGTGTTGGGAAAACTGAATATCCACATGCAAAGGAATGAAATTAGACTCTTATCTTATACTATACACAAAAATTAACTCAAAATGATTTAATGACTTAAGACATAAGACCTGAAACTATAAAACTCCTAGAAAAAAACGTAAGGAAAAAGCTCCTTGACATTACTCTTGGCAATGATTTTTCAGATACGACACCAAAAGTATAAGCACAAATAAACATGTAGGATTATATCAAACTAAAAAGCACAGCAAAGGAAATAACAAAATGAAAAGGCAATCTATGGAATGGAATAAAATATTTGCAAACCTCATATCTGACAAGTGGCTAATATTCAAAATATATAAAGAACTCATACAACTGTATAGCAAAAAAAGAAATAACCAAATTTAAAAAATGGGCATAGGACCAGAATAGACATTTTTTCCAAAGAAGACATATAAATAGCCAAAGGTATATGAAGGTTGTTGTCATTACCAATAATCAGAGAAATGCAAATCAAAGCCATGAGTTACCATTTTACACTTGTTAGGATGGCTATTATAAAAAAGACAAGAGAAAAATGCTGGCAAGGATGTGGAGAAAGGGGAATGCTTGTACACTGTTGGCGGGAATGTAAAGTAGTAGAGTCATTATGGAAAACAGTATGGACGATCCTCAAAAAATTGAAAATTGAACTACCATATGATCCAGCAATTCCACTACTGGGTATATGTACAAAGGAAGAGGTATCTGCATCCCCATGTTCATTATATCATTATTCACAATGGTCAAGATATGGAAACAATCTTAAGAATCTATTGACAGATGAATGGATAAACAAAATGTGGTATAACACACAATGGAATACTATTCATTCTTTAAAAAGGAAATGCTGTCATTTGCAAAACATGGACACACACAAAGGACATTATGCTAAGTGAAATAAGCCAGACACAGAAAGACAAAGGCAAACACTGCATGGTCTCACTTATATGTGAAATCTAAAAAAGTCCAACTCAAACAGTGGAGAGTAGAACAGTGGTTTCCAGGGCTGGGGCCTGGAGGAAGTAGAATGATGTTGGTCAAAGGGTACAAACTTTCAATTATAAGATGAGTAAGTTCTGGGGATCTAAAGATCTAATGTATGGCCTGGTACTACAGTTAATAATACTGTATCATATACTTGAAATTTGCTAAGTGAGTAGATCTTAAGTGTTACCACACACAGAGGTAACTATGTGAAGTGACGGATGCATTAATTAACCTGATTGTCGTAATCATTTCACAACATACATGTATATCAAATCATCACGTTGTACATCTTAAATAGATACAATTTTTATTTGTCAATTATACTTCAATAAAGCTGGAAAAAAATAACTAAGAATGTTGCTTAATGAGAGCAGCCAAGGTTCAAATGAGTGGCCTTAGAGTTAATTTTGGTTAATAGTGCTTGTTAAAAGATCTTGCTCAAAAGCATGGGAAATGCCCAATAGTATTCCCAAGTAAGATGTAAGCTTTATAATTAATGTAGTTTTAAATCCTGGAGGCACTGTTTAGAGTTAATTATCTGGTTAATCACTGTAGAAATCCTTGATGGGAATGATTACTGTGAAAAAAACTGGACATTAACTGAATGGCTGTTCAGCAATTTGATACTATTTCCAGGCAAAGGTGTAAGAACGAATACTGTCTCCTCTCAGAGCAAAGAGTGGCCTACGGCAGGAGTTGAGCCCAGTGAGAAGAGTCCCCTACAGAAGAGTGTGCTCCTAAATGGTGTTTGCACAACTAGGTAGCCACACAGGAAAAGGATACAAGCAAATTCCTGTCTCGCAAGATACCTTAAAATAATTTCAAACGGATCAGAGATCTGAATGTAACTAATGAAACAACATGGGTGAATTCCTTTTTAGCCTTTAATCCTCTTGACTGTGACTCAGAACCCAGAAGCAGTTAAAGGTTGATAAAATTGACCACATTTAAAAAATAATGGCTTTGTGGAGCTATAATTCAAGTATCATAAAATTCACCATTTAAAAGTATATAATTTAGTGGGTTTGAATATATTCACAGAATTGTATAACTACCACCATTCTCTAATTTAAATTTTTTTTATCACCCTACAAAGATACCTGTACCAATTAGCAGTCACTCCCCACTTCCTCCTCCCCAGCCTCAGACAACCACTAATCTACTTTTTATCTCTATAGATTTGCCTCTTCTGAACACATGATATAAATGGCAATCACACAATATGTGACTTTTGTTACTAGCTTATTTCACTTAGCATGTTTTAAAGATTTATCCATGTCATAGCATGTATTTAATATTAATATTAGTATTTCATTCTTTGCTATTGCTGAGTGGCATTCCATTGGATGGATATATCGAATTTGTTTACCTGTTTATTGGTTGATGGATGCTTAAGTTTTTCTACTTTTTGGCTATTATGATTAATGCTGCTATGATCGTTTGTGTGCATGTTTTTCTGTCAATATATGTCCTCAGTTCTCTTGGGTATGTATGTACATAGGAGTGGAACTGCTTGGCCATATGGAAATTGTATGTTTAAAATGTTGAGGAACTGCCAAACCATTTTCCGAAGTGCCCACTCCATTTTACAATCCCACTTGGAATGCATGAAGGCTCCAATTTCTTCATATCCTTCTATTGTCTATCTTTTTTATGTTAACTATTCTGTTGGGTATAAAGTGACATCTTGTGATTTTGATTTGCATTTCCCAAATGATGACTGTTGTTGAGCATCTTTTCATGTGCTTATTGGCCATTTTTATATCCTTTTTGGATACATGTCTATTCAGATCCTCATTTCTAAATTGGGTTGTCTTCTTGTTGTTGAGTTGGAAGGGTTCTTTATATAGTTTATGTACAGGTCCTTTATAAGCTATATAATATGCAAATATATTTTCTCATCACTTTCTTGATGGTGTTCATTGGAGCACAAAAATTTTTAACTGATGAAGTCCAATTTATCTATTTTCCCTTTTGTTGCTTATGTTTTGGTGTCATATCTAAGAAACCACTGCCCAATCCAAGGTCAAGAAGATTTAATCTTGTTTTCTTCTAAGAGTTTTATAGTTTTAGCTCTTATACGTAAGTCTATGATCCATTTTAAGCTAATTTTTGTATATTGTGTAGGTAGGTGTCCAACTTCATTCTTTTGAATGTAGATATCCAGTTTCCCAGCACCATTTGTTGAAAAGATGATTCTTTTCTCATTCATTGTCTTTTCATCTTTGCCAACAATCATCTGACCATAAATGTATTAGTTTGTTTCTGGACTCTTAATTTTATTCCATTGATTTCTATATATCCTTTTGCCCATACAACACTGCCTTGATTACTGTAGTTTTGTAGTACATTTTGAAATCAAGCAAAGTGAGTCCTCCAACTTGCTCTTCATTTTGAAGATTGTTTTGGTTATTGTGGGTCTCTTGCATTTTCATATGAATATTATAATCAGCTGGTCACTTTTTTGTAAGAATTTCAGCTGAGCTTTGGATAGAAACTGCTTGAATCTGTAGGCTAACTTGGGGAGTATTGCCATCTTCCTGTTACTAAGTCTTGTAATCCATGAACCTAGCATGTTTTCCCATTTATTTAGGTCTTCTTTAACTTCTTTCAACATAGTTTTTCATTTTTCAGTGTATAAATCCTGCATTTATTTGGTTATATTTATTCTTAGTTTATTCTTATTGATACTATTGCAAATGTATTTCTTTAATTCCACTTGAAGATTCTTCACTGATAATGTACATAACTACAATTGATTTTTAAATTTTGATCTTGCATCTTGTAAATTTGCTCAATTAACTACTTAGTTCTAATTGTTTTTTTGTGGGTTGCTTAGAAAATTCTGTATATAATATCATGTCATCTGCAAATAGAGGTAGTTTTACCTGTTTCTTTCTGGTCTGAGTGCCTTTCATTTCTTTTTCTTGCCTATTTCCCTGACTAGAACCTCCAGTATAATGTTGAATAGAAGTAATGCGAGTGGACATTCTCATTTTGTTACTGACGTTAGGGAGAAAGCATTCAGTCTTTCGCCATTAAGTATGAAGTTAGTTGTGGATTTTTAACAGATATAGTTTATCAGGTTAAGGAAGTAACCTTATATTACTAGTTTATTGAGTGTTTTTATCATCAAAGAGTGGTGATATTGTCAAATGCTTTTCCTGTGTCTACTGAGATAATCACATGGTCTTTTTCTCCCTTATTCTATTAAAATATTATGTTCATGTCAAACCAAGCTTGCAATTCTACAATAAATTCCACTTGGTCATGCTGTGTGATCCTTTTCTTATGTTACTGGGTTTGGTTTGCTAGTAATGTGTTGAGATTTTTACATCCACAAAAGAGATACTGGCCTGTAGTTTTCTTTCCCAGTTATGTCTTTATCTGGTTTTGGTTTGAGGGTAATACATAGACTGAGTTGGGAAGTGTTTCCCCCCCTCTTTTATTTTTTGTAACAGTCTGTGAAGTTGATATTAATTCTTCTTTAACTGTTTGGTAGAATTTACCAGTGAAGCCATCTGGACCTGGCTTTTCTTCATGGGGAATTTTGTGATTACTAATTCAATCTCTCCACTTCTTATGAGTCTATTCAGATTTTCTATTCCTTCTTGAGTCAGTTTAGGTATTAATAGTTTGTGTCTTTCTGGTAATTTATTCATTTCTAGGTTATTGGATTTGTTGGTGTATAACTGTTCATAGCATTCTCCTATAATTTTTTTTTCTATTTCTATAAGGTTGGTAGTGATGTTCCTCTTTCAGTCCTGATCTTAGTAATTTGAGCCTTTCCCTTATGATTCTTGGTCATTCTAACTGAAGGTTTGCCAACATTGTTCATGCAAAAAAAACCAACTTTTGGCTTCACTGATTTTCCTTCTTGCTTTTATATCTTCTATGTTATTTATTTCTGCTGTAATTTTTCTTATTTCCTTCCTTCTACTTCCGGTTTAGTCTTCTATTTTTCTAGTTTCTTAAGATGTAAAGTTATTGATTTGAGATCTTTCTTCTTTTCTAATATAGGCAGCTACAGCTATAAATTTCCCTGTAAGCACTGCTTCAGTGGCAGCCCGTAAATTTTGGTATATTCTGTTTTTGTTTTAACATCTTAAAGTATACTCCAATTTCCCCTGTGATTTCTTCTTTAACCCATTGGTTGTTCAGTTACGTGTTGCTTAATTTCCACATATTTGTGAGTTTCCCAAATTTCTTTTGGTCATTGATTTCTAATTTCACTCCATGCGGTCAGGGAACATATTTGGTACAATTTCAGTCTTTTTAAAGGCTTATTTTATGAGCAAACATAAAATCTGAATACATAAGGGGAAAAGTCCCCAAAACTCTACTTCTCACAACACTATACCCCTCAGATTGCAGCTCTGCCACAGTGCTGTGGATGAACCACACCCCAGTGCTTTTTCTTTGCTTGGTTCTGACCATAAGGTGCCACTTGGTAGTGGTACAGAAAAGCAGGACCCATGGGAGAGGGACGGGCCTGCTTCCTCCTCTCTGTACCCCATGTCTATTGGTCACACAGCCAATGACTCCTGGGATGCCCTTCCACGATCCCCATGCAGCCGTAAGTCACGTTCTAATGGAGGGGACAAAGTCCACGAGGAGGTGTTCCTTTTCCACACCTCTGCCTTCTCCTCCACCCCTAGCAAAGTCCAGGTGCACCTTCCCGGTACAGGGAGTCAGGGCAGGGCTGCTGAGGGGCTGAGATGTCTGCGCTGGATGGGGAAGAAGTGGAAACAGACAGAAAAACAGACAGAAGCACACACACATGCTGATACAAGGTGGCTTTGGGGGCAGCAGCTGGGGTCTTCCTTGAAAGAATGAGATTCAAGTGTGAAGACAGAGACTGTATTTTGTGAGCTTCAGATGAAGAGCTGGGCAAGGGAGTCCATGAGCTTGGCTGTGGGCTTTACATGGAATCCCCCAGGGATGCCTTGTAGAGGAACTGTCATAAAGATTTAAACTGCTTTGTTTTAAGATTCCAAGCTGGAGTTTCCTTTGAATACATCACTGTGTGGACAGAGGTCATGGAATGGCTCACATTTCCCTGGGTCTCACGTAAATATTCATTTCTCCTCCTCTTTCTTTAAACAAATGAGTTATACTATAATTACGTTCTGCAACTTGTGTTGCCCACTTAAAAATTCTTGTGTCAGTACATGGAGATCTAGAACATTCTTCATAGTAGCTCCCTGTCCTCACAGATGGACATTGAAGGCACTTCTAGTTCTTTGTTAGATCCTGCAATGGTGCTATGAACATCCCTGGGAAATGCATATGCATTTCTGCTCACCTAAAAACTATAAAATCTTTAGCAGTGGAGAAGGCAGAGGATATAATCAGCCCAAAATTTTTATAAATATGCCAATTTTCTTTCAATAAGCTGCACCACTTATAGCCTTACTTATTAACTCAGTAGTAGTTGAAAATAAAATATCTATGAAAAATAGAACCAAAATGATAGTCTTGCTATATTAAATAATATCAAACTTTCTGATTTTTTTCCTATGTGAAAAGCAAAATAATCTAGTTCATAATTGGTTTTGATTTGCATTCCTTTCCATGAGAGTGACATACAGCATATTTTCTTATGTTTACTGATTGTTTCTACCTTTCTCTATGAACTAAATTCCCTAATCCTGGTTTTTGTTTCATATGAAAATTGGAATATTCTTTTCCTCATTGATTTGCAAGTGCTCTTTGCAGATGAAGGAAATTAGCTCTTTGTGGTTTATGCTGAAAATAGTTTTTACCTGTTTGCTGACTGGCACTTGAGAGGGGCTTTGCTACAGAGTAGTTCTAATGGGTATGTAGTCACATTCATTAATCTTCTCTTTTATGATGTCTAGGTTTTTTGCTGTGCTTAGAAAAAAAGTCCTTCTTTACTCCAAAACTGTTTTAATCATTTTCCTAGACTTTTAATGGTGTTAATTTTTATGTTTAAATATTTGATCCATCTGACATTGATTTTTGTGTAGAAGTGAGAAAGCAATATGCTATTGTTATGCTATTACCAAATAAACCTTCTTTTCTGGACTAACTTGAAATCCTAAATAGCAAAGCAAAATCAATGTGTGTTTCAGCCTATTTTGAAGAAGACAGTGTTCCCTTCCTTCTCTAGTCTCCAGTCCCAGGCTATAGCACTATAATACTAGAGTATTATAGTATAGCACTATATATAATACTATATTATTATAGCACTGTAATAAATTCTAGCATATGATGAAACCAACCTCCCCTCTGCCCTCCTCCTCCCCACTTGAATTTTCCTGGTTTTTCCAATAGGTTTATTTTTCTAGGTAAAATTTATTACACTTTTTTCATGTTCCAAAAAGAAATCCTATTTATATTTTAATTGCAATTGCATTGAATTATAGAATCCACTTGTGGAGAATTGACATATTTACAATATTAAGTCTTCCTACACAAGAAGATATGTCTTTTAATTTCCTCAAATATCCTTTATGTCCAGAGTTTAAAGTTTTCTTCAGATATTTATCATTATTTTCCCTACATATTTTATATTTAACATATTCATTTAATAAGTAATGCTTAAAAAAAACAGAATATTTCTTCGAGCCTCTTGAACATTCAGAATTTTTATTTCAGTTTTCTGTGTTCTAAAGTGGATCTTGACAGGGCATCTTTTAATTATGTGTTAACAACCACTAGATACAATACCAACACTAAGAGCACCTAGAAACTGACAAGGAAAGACCAAAGAGTTCCTCAAAATGGATAAGCAAAGGATAGGAAGAGAAGTTTTAAAAAAGTATCTATAACCAGCTCTTACACATGCTACAACCTCACTCATCATAAGAGAAATGCATACGAAAACTACACTGAGGCATCATTTTTCACATATCCGATCAGAAAAAAGCAGACACTTGGTAACAAACACTTGTCAGGTCTCTGGCAAAACAGGCAAGTACACACATTCCTGGGAGTAGCCGGGAAACTCTCTTCTAAAGGGCAATATAGGCTGGGTGCGGTGGCTCACGCCTATAATCCTAGCACTCTGGGATGCCGAGGCAGGTGGATTGCTCGAGGTCAGGAGTTCGAAACCAGCCTAAGCAAGAGCGAGACCCTGTCTCTACTAAAAATAGAAAGAAATTAATTGGCCAACTAATATATATAGAAAAAATTAGCCGGACATGGTGGTGCATGCCTGTAGTCCCAGCTACTTGGGAGGCTGAGGCAGGAGGATTGCTTGAGCCCAGGAGTTCGAAACCAGCCTAAGCAAGAGCGAGACCCTGTCTCTACTAAAAATAGAAAGAAATTAATTGGCCAACTAATATATATAGAAAAAATTAGCCGGGCATGGTGGCACATGCCTGTAGTCCCAGCTACTCGGGAGGCTAAGGCAGGAGGATTGCTTGAGCCCAGGAGTTTGAGGTTGCTGTGAGCTAGGCTGACGCCACGGCACTCACTCTAGCCTGGGCAACAAAGTGAGACTCTGTCTCAAAAAAATAAATAAATAAATAAAGGGCAATATAGCAACATCTGTCAGAGTTTAGAGACACATGTCCTTTGACCTATCACCTTGGGAATGTATTATATAGATATGCTTATTTATGTACATGTAAAACGACATCTAGCAATGTTTGTTATACCAAATATCAGTAACAGTCCAAATGCCCATTTAAAGAGACTGTTCATTAATTGTTAATTATTAATACATAACCTGAGATGCACCTACACCACTGAATGCAGTTGCCCAAAACAATGCTGTTGACATCCTTTCAGTACAAATGTGTGAAAGAAACAGGCAAGGTACGGCACACACTGTGAGCAGCTACATTTTGTGTGAAAGAGGGGGAAAAGTAAGTATCTATATTTGTTTTGCTTGTTTACATATAAAATATTTCTGGCAGGATGTACGTATCTAAGAATTGTAGATTGATACTTACAATTTTTGAAGCATAAAACTGTATTCCATTTTCAAACAACTAAAGTTTTTAAGATATTGGCAAGAAAGAAAAGATGAGGTCATTTGCTCTTTTTCCTCTGCGTGTCTTCAGGCAGAGACACACACCCTCGAGTTCAAACAACAAAAACTGACTCCAGCTGATTCGCCTCAATACTGCGGCTGCCATCCGCCTTCCAAACCCAAAAGCAAGCACACAAAATAGAAACAAAAAAAGCCAGGATCAGAGGTCCTCTGGTGCCGCGCTGCAGGAGTTGTAGGCTGATGCATTTCACGAGTGGATTCGAGGTGAACCCAGTAGGGGATTACCACGGCAAATGATGCAAACCCGTCCTCTGAAAAGACAGTGCCTCACGTAAGCAAACCCCTGCCTTCCTGCCCCTTTGACCTAGACACAAACTCTGAGAAGTCTGTGCGACAGATAAACACGCTTGGGAGCTGCACTCCTCTGCAGCCGGGTTTTCCGTGTGTGTCTGCTTTGGACCAAGGCTGCCCTGGAGTTGTCACGTTCACAGCTAATTTTTTTGCATGGGGAAAAGCCTGCTTGTGTACAGCACAAAATTCTTCCCTTCCCTGGCTGGACGATAGGTCTTTTTTTTTTTTTTTTCATAAATGATATTCTGATTATTAAAGCGAGGAGCTCCATGGTTCCTGAGTAACCACAAACATTCCAAGAATGTCTGGGCCTCACCGAGAGGCCTCTAGATCACTGAAACCTGACTGAGTGTCTCTCTTTAAGACTCTGACCTGAGTTCCAGGAGCTCACTATGGGCAGCTTGGGGCTGAACACTGAAGAGATGCGATCACTTGCAAAGGAATGATTAAAAAAGGGCCATGAAGTAGGAGAAGAAATGTTTATTTTTAGCTAAAAACACATACACACACAAAACAAGAGAAAAGGGACATTGTCTAAGATTCAATTCAGTAAAAGAAGCTTCTGATAGCTTATCTTTGCAATTTCTTAAAGCTACTATTTATTTACTTAAATTTGTAGAAATCATTATGGCGATAACAACACTTGCAGGGCTGTGGAACCTGCGGCCTCAAGGCCACATGTGGCCCTCCAGATCTCCAAGTGCGGCCCCTCGACCAAATCCAAACTTCACAGAACAAATCCCTTTATTAAACGGATTTGTTCTGTAAAATTAAGGTTCAGTCAAAAGCCTGCACTCAGGGATTCGGGAGGCCACATGTGGCCCCAAGACCACAGGTTCCCCACCCCTGCATGAAACAGTTAATTTATTTAATCCCATAAGGTACTAAAGTTATCCCCATTTACAGATGAAGAAACGAGGTCCCCAGAGATTAAGTGAATAGAAAAAGGGGGAGCCCAGATTTACACCCAAGTAGCCTGGCTGCAGAATTTCTCCTCCAAATCACTAGGCTTTACTGCCTCTCTAAGTTGGTTTTTACAAAAGAGGGCAGAAAACAATGATTTATTAAGTTGTTGCATCCCACTGGAGTAAAACAAAGAGAGTAAAATTATACTTGATGAGGCTGAGCGTGGTGGCTCATGCCTGTAATCCCAGTACTTTGGGAGGTACAGATGGGAGCATGCCTTGTGGCCAGCAGTATGAGACTAGCCTGGGTAACACAGCAAGATTCCCATCTCTATAAAAATTTTTAAAAATTAGCTGGGTGTGGTTGTGCATACCTGTAGTCCCAGCTACTCAGAAGGCTGAGGCAGGAGGATCATTTGAGCTGAGCAATTTGAGGACATACTCTGAGTAACCTACCAAGGCAGTTGGCTGCAGTCTCTCTGCCCTCCTTTCTGCAGGCCACAGTGACAAATGCTGTGTTCACAAACAGCCTCGGGGAATCCCAAACACAGAGCTCAACCTCCAACCAGGAACCCAAAAACATTTGAGGAAGATCAACACCATAAAGGAGAAGCAACAAACTTCACTAACGCACCAGCATATAGGCAGGGTATAGACTGGTGGGAAGAGTCACGCCCCCAGATACTCAGATACCCAGAAAATATAGACAGTTGAGTTCCCTGTTTATGTAGCCAAGAACACAGTCTCACTAGAAGCATTATGATCACCCAGGGCAGAAATGTGCCATATCTTACTGCTGCCCCCTTGGGCCTCAGAGTCCCCAAGGGGAAACAAATAGCTGATGGTGACAATGTCTGTGCAAGGCCTGGTCTTGCCTGATTTTGCTGTATCCTTATATTACTGCTCAATGGAAAAACCTACACAAATAACCCAGTCACTGGGATAAGGGAGTTTTGGGCTCTCCTGGTTCACAATAAACCTTGGTATCAGCAACAGTCATCCCCATCCCAGAGGAATGTGCCTGAGCAGTGCCTGAGCTCCCAAAGCAGAATCTCAGGCAGTGCCTGAGCTTCCCAAAGCAGAATCTCAGGGTCCAGCTTTCCCATCCCTCGGGTGCCCATTTCTACCCAGAATGGATATTATCAGAGCAAACCAAACCCAGAATAAACATTACTAACATCTTGGAGAGGTAAGAAGGATATAGCATCCATAAATAAGAACCAACTAAAAATCTCGGAAATTAAAACTAGAAGAGTTGAACTATAAGACATAGCAGGTGGGCTTCAGAACAGAACAGACACTGCTGAAGGACAAATCAGTAATCTGGAAGATCACGCAGAGGATGCAGCACCAAAAGACAGGGAGGCTGGAAGTAGAGAATAAAAAAGTAAGAGACATAGAAGATACTTCTTGAAGTTTTTCAAAATATGTCTTTAATAATTCCAGAAGTATATACTCAAAGAAGAATAATTCTCAAGTGGAGGAAAGATGAGTCCTCAGAAGTGACAGGATACTAGTCAAGAAGTTGAAAAGGGAGGAGAGGAATAAATTTAGAAAAAAGAAGAAAAAAAAAACAAGTGAAATAACCTTATGGAAAAACTGATCAACACAAAAAATGAAAGAGACAGTACACATGTGCACACTAGACTATATAAGCAGTATCTGGAATGAGGAGACAAAACTATAGATTAGAGAACTAAAAACCATGAGATCACCAAAGGAAGTAGGGATGCTTGGAAAAATGAGAGATTGCATATCTGGGACAAGAAATCAACAACCTAGGCCAGGATGTCTTGTAACATCAGAAAGCAAGGATGTCATCAAAGATTCCTGGGGTCAGACCAAAAAATTCAGGAACCAAAACAAAAGGGCCCAGTGGCAAAAGAGGAACAGTTTAATTACAGCATAAAGAATCAAATATGTAAAAATCCATGAGTGCATGATAATAATTAAACAACAACCACCACCAAACCTTTATTGGTTGCCTTCAAAAAGTTCTAGGGAACCCACTGCCCTGGGCTATGCTTGGTGCCTGCTCTTCAGGGCCCTGTAACAGCCTTCTAACGCCTACATAAGATCATGCTGCTCCTTGTGCACTTCCATCAGTGTCCAAACAAAATCTGGGTCCCTGCCTCGTCCTGCCACAAAGGCTCACCCCTCCAGCCCTCTGTGGTGCACCTCCCCCGCTGCTCCAGCCACACAGGCCATCTTGCTGTTACTCAAACTTGCTGTGCTCCTTCCCACTGCCCGGCTTTTGCATTTGCTGGTACCTTTCTGGGAGCATCATTTCCCCCAGCTCTTTATAGGACTGACCTCCTGATTCCATTCCCTTAATTTTGGTTAAATGCCACCTCTCCCCAGACATCTTCCCTGATCTCTGATCTAAAATAGTGCCCTATGCCTGTCATGCTGGTTGATTTTCTTCATAGCCCTTTTTCCTCCTGATAGTAGAGTGCATGTTTATTTATTGTGTTTCTCCCCGGAAAATATGCATTATGAGGACATTTTCCTGGTTTCCCAGGGCCCTGTCTGCAGCAAGCTCTGACATACTGTGGAATGAATGAATGAGCACAGGAAGGAGAGCTGGGCATATCATTCTCTGTTGTTTTCAATATGTTAAAAAAAAAAAAAAAAGAATGCTTTTTCTTCCTAGCCTTCCCATGGCCCTCTCCTGGTCAACCAAGCATATCTGAGATTCAATGTCAGCATCTTATCCAATGCAATTAAAAATGGCCATGGGGTGCCTCTTCCATACATGATCTTGCTATTGCTATCTTCGTCAAGCATCACTGGTTTGCTTCCTGTTCTTTGCTCTCTATTCTTCCTGCTACAATTGGAAGCCCCCTGAGAGCAGAGGCCACACTCCTGCTACATGCTTAGCAGCCAGAACAGTGTCCACCATAAACAGGTACATGATAATGGTTGAAATAATCATGCTGAATTAATAAAGACAAACAAAAAGCCAGGCCTTAGAAAAATGTAGATAATGCAGGTAATTAAAAGGAACTTCAAAAATAGGTGCCGATGAAAAAACTATTTCTCTGGCAGCATTTTTGCTGGCTTCTTTTAGCATCACAGAAAGTTGCTTTCCATATAATTCATAGATATTCTTTGCCTAGAAAGTCAGCTCATTGTAAATTTCCCTAATAATGCTTTGAACTGTAGAATTATTGGTTTACCTGGAATTCACTGTAAAAATGTTGATTTTAGCAAGCAAACTTGACATTTTAAAAAAGAAAGAAAAATAAAAATTAACTGAGAAGATTGCCATCAAAATACAATAAAATAAATGCCAATTAGGATGCCCTGGGGAATTCAAGAGAACTCTGCACGCATAGCACAGGAGCAGAATGCTGTGAAAAGAAACAGCCAAGAACAGAAAAGAGTTTTTTGGAAATTAAAATTGAATGCCCAAATAAAACATTCAACAAAGGGGTTAGAAGATAAAGTCAAGGAGATCTTTCAAACATTAAGAAAAAGAAGAAAAGTTGGAAAACATGAGAGAAAAGATAAGCAACATGTATCTTAACTAGTAGAAGTTCCAAAAAAACAAACAAAGCAAAACAAGAGAAAAAGCAGAGGAGAAAAACATTACCAAAGAAAATACAAGGAATTTTCCAGGCCCCAAAGGGATGCAGCTTGGTCTACCTAGTGCCAAGCAGAATACATGAAAAAGGATCCTCATCCGGGTCTTTTGTTATGAAATTTCAGAAGACCAAGCGCACAAGAGAAGACCCTAAAAGTTCCCAGAGACAAAAAGCCAGGTCACCCACAGAGCAGTGAGAATCACACATTAGAGGACAAG
Source organism: Mirza zaza (assembly GCA_008750895.1). Lineage (NCBI taxonomy): Eukaryota > Metazoa > Chordata > Mammalia > Primates > Cheirogaleidae > Mirza > Mirza zaza. Next base: position 97,122 of record VSMD01044073.1, read on the forward strand.
CCAGTGGGTTCTTCCATGCTCTGAAGGCAGAGGATTTCCAGTTGAGATTGCAGGGGAGCACAAAAGGGGGACGCTTTCAGAATTTGGAGTCTCTTGCATGTGCCTGCCATAAGCCCCTTCTTTGGGATTTTCTCAACTGATGTGCTCCAGTGAAACGGGGACTCAAGGCGGGAGTTCCGGGCGGGGAACAGGAGGCAGATGGCAGCTGCAGGGAGCGGGCAGCGCTCACAGAGTATGGGATGTTCCCAGTCTCCAGGCTCCAGACTTAGCGAGGGGAATATCCCATTTCAAGCTACAAATGCAACCTAGAGATGAGTCAACCCTTACAGAACTAAATGCTGAGGGACGGCAGGGAGACGGGGTTGAATGTGAAGGAAATATTCATCTATGACAGCGGGAAGGCAACAGACCATCTCAATGAATCAGTAAGATGGGGGGGGGGGGCAAAGCATCTTCTCTGCATAGAGAAATGATAATTACCTGAAGAACTGAAACCAGAAACAGGAAATAAAGATCCTCTGGGAGGTGACACTGGGGCAGAGGCTTTGTCGCTTTTCCTACATTGCAGCCCCTTCTGTGTGACTGTCCTCTTTAACCAGGGCTGCGTGTTCCTTTGACAATTTTTCATGTGATCCTGCAATTCTGCTGGGGTATATGCAGTAAGACTCAACTCTCATAATAATAAGCAAAATGTAGAAAGAATCTAAAGGAATTATAACTGAGGACTGATTAAGCTTGGCTGTACACACTATCGAATGCAGTGCACCTGGAGAAAACTCCAAGACAACTCAAAGGGAAAAAGCTGCACGGCAATGCGTACGATTGAGTATCGTGCACGGAAAAGCAGAGACGCATACACAAAGGAGTGTGTGTGTATGTGTGTGTGTGTGTGTGTGCGCGCGCGCACGTGCTAAGGAAGAAGTTAGGAAGGAAACACACTCAGCTAACAGTGATCAGCCACAGACACAATGGAAAGGGGCCACAGAGAATGTGGCGCTCTCTGTATCACCTGGCTCCACTATGAGAATGTGTGGAATTACATACAAATAACTATTTTCTTAACCTTCAGAGAGGAGTTGGCCATCAGGACGATGCTCCTTGCCCATGTCAGGCAGGGGATTTTTGCTTGCTTTTTATTTTTGAGCTCAGAGGTGCTGGTGATGTTTGCAGAGAGATGGGGGTAACTGCCCCCTTGAGCTGTTTGAGCCTGGCAGCTGGGGTGGGGGCAGAATGGCCAGAGGGCCCCTCCTTGGCCTCCCCCCGCCCAGCAGAGCCAGGCAGAGTCTTCTACCTCTCACCCCACATGTGCAGACCACCTGTGACCCCCCGCTTGTCTCTCCGAGTCCACAAGGCCATCTCAAGTCCAAAATGAGCTACTGACAGGAACTTTAGAGCACCATTCTTGTCCTCTTGCATGCAAATTCTAACCCCAAATTTGCAACGTCTCATGGCTCTATAGTTAAAATGAAAGAATACAACTTTTCTATGCCTTTAAATGTCTCCAAGTCTCTGAAAAGTTCAAAGTGCCACATACATTATATCTGTTCTTGGTTTTCCTGAAATGGACAGGTAGGTGATTTTAAGCCAACACTTGGCACCGTGCCCTGGCTCCTGGGTGCCGGGCAATGAATGCAGAATGAGAAGAAGTGTCTAGGCACAACCCTAACAACAATTAGCAAAAGGAACTGCGATCCTAAAAAGTTCTGTACAGTGAAAGAATTGCTGACTAATGTGTAATTCCTTCTATAAGTCAGGGCTATGAGCTCAGGAAGGATTGATTCTATTGGAGATAGATGTTTCTGTTTTTTGGTTTTCCTCTCTTTTCCTCTTTATGACAAATGTCACACAACTTATAGCAAGATGGTTAAGTGGAATCTGGACAAACTGAAGATAGGGGTGGCTTAGACGGTAAAGGGACTCAGACTTGGGACTTCAAGGAATACTGGCAGCTCTCTGTCTTCATTTATCTGGGTCCTCAAAATGTATGTAAAATTTGTACCCTAGAGTTTAGACTTTTATGTTTTGGTGTGGGGAGAAGTCCATTCCCAGAGAACTAAAGAATTTCATTAAAATCTCCAATTATTTCTCCTTCAAGGTCTGGCTCACACGGATCAAGAATCCAGACAGGTGGGTGAAAATCCTTGTCTGTCTGCACAGAGGCCTGGTGACCTCTTCGTGGGGGCCAGGGTGGATGGCTGGCAAGAAAAACTTTTCTCTTGGCTGCTGAGTGCTGGCCAGGTGGGCCTGGTTGTTCCCCAGCAAGTACAGAGGTCACTGGGTGGGGCTGCCCTGCCCTTTCCACATAACAGGAACTGAGTCAGGAGCAAGTGTGGGGTGGGGTGGCGGGCAGGAGGCGGGGGACAAGGGGCAAAGGTCTGAGTGAGCTACCACCTTCAGACTTGGGCCACCTGGACTGGGTGGGTGAGTGGGGGACTCCTGAGCACTGTTCATGGCGGGGTGGGGGTGGCGGGGGCAGGTAGGGGTAGCTCTTCCCCTGGCCCCGGGCGGCCATGGCCTAAGGATGAGTCTACAGACTAAGGTGCAAAAATACTCAAGTGATCTGCAAGTGGCATGCCTGAAGGTCGTGGGATGGCTGATACTCAGGCTAAAAAGGAACCTGCTGGGAGGGCTGCTTTCAGTTTCTCCAAGAAACGGTTTAAGGGATTCTGACAGGCCTAAATGGGTAGAGCTAGACATAATGAGAGCAGGACAGACTCCCACAGCAAACACTTCCTGACAGAGCTGTCCACGGAAAGGCTGGCATCGTTTGATAGGTAGTCAGCTCCCCGTTGCTAGAAGCAAGCAAGCGTATTCTGGACAAATAATTAGGAAACAATCTAAGTCTCAGATTTAGGTTAATGTTCAAAGCCTCATCAGGCCCAGAGCGTTTGCAGGTGGGCTCCGCTCTGCAGGCATGAAGCCGGGCTGTGTTAACCGCCACCTACGCGCATGGATGCCCACAGTCACTTCTCCCTGCATTCGGGCCTCCCTTTCCTTCGCCTCGCTCAATAAGGAACTCCTTACTGGACATGGCGTCCGCTCCCTGGAGGGCCCAGTGTGCTCCTGCGCCCAGGCTGAGGCTCCTTCCCAGCAAAGCCTGCCGCCTGTCCGCCCCTCCTCTCCTGTCTCCTGCGCAGCCCAGCGGGGGCCAGCAGGACACCAGCGGGAGGAACAGGTTAGAGATGTGGGCTGGCGCCTCAGTGGGGATTTGTCCCTTTAGAACTGCCTACAGCAGCCCCACAAGCAGGTACGCTACTACCCTAGAGGTGCTTCCCGATTCAGTCCATTTCCTAATTCCATTTCTGGAAGGCAGAGCGCCCCCACTTGAGCAAACCACCTGGCTCTTACATTAAGAAGTTATATTAAAAAAAAAAAAAAAGAAGTTATTTTTGATACAGATTTGAAAAAGCCAAAGGAAGAAAAAGAAAAAAAGACATTGGCATTGGAAGCAGCCATGAAACAACCTGAGATTTGAAGACCCTCCGGAACGTTCCTTCTCCTCCTCTGGTCCATGCTGGGCTGGTGGTGGGCAGTGCAGAGAGGCGGGCGGCTGAGTCAGGGTTTTCAGGGCCAAGGTGACGACTACTTGACTACTCGCAGAGAGCTGGGGGGAGCCACCGCCTGGACAATGTCTGCCCAGGCACCCCCCGCCCTCCACAATCCAGAAGAGTCTCACCAAGGGTTCTCCGCCCGAATTATCTGGAAGTTTCCTCACTTCTCTACCTCCCAGGGTGGCTCACTTCAGCTGGCAGGGCAGGTTTTTCCACTCTGGCTGGTGTTATGACATGTTTGTCAAAGTAGTTCCACCTGCAGCCCAGGTCACTGAAGCTGGTGCTATCAACTCACAAACTCTAAACTCATCAGAGTTCTCTGAAGGTTCCTCCTGCACTGCAGGCAAGCCGACATGAGGGCAAGGCTGTGACCCACCTTCCTGGGACATGGCGGTCCTACAGCGCCACACCGCTGCAGCTGGGTGAAGCTCCCACACTCAGGGGCTCTGAAAGGGTGAACCCTAGTTCTAAACAAACAGGAGCTGAGGCCATGGGAGTCAAAATAGGTAGGGGGTGTTCAAGAGCACACCTGGCACACAAATAAAAAAGACAAAGTACCATGACCTCAAAACTCAGAAGTAAAAAAATGTATCTTATTAATGTTTAGATCCTATTTGAAACCATACTTGGAAGTACAATAAGAGCTTTATCATTTTCAAACATGTTATCTTCCAAACATTTTTAAAGGATGAGAGAACTGTCCCTACATAATTTGAGCGTCCTTGCTTTTCCTTCTGGCAGCCGACTTTTCTCAGCCAGAGCTGGGAATTAGGTCTAGGACAGTCTTCCCTGAGATGAGGCTGGTGGATTTGAGGGGGGAGGGCTCCCCATGATCCCAAGAGGTCTGAGAGAAGGTGGGATGGAACAAATCCAGCCCATCCTCTTAGAACAGACTCAATGGAGGGTGAGCCCTGCAGGGGGCTCAGCTGCAGGGATATAAAGTCGAGTATTCCTTCATTTGTTCCAGAAAGACATTAAGGGGGAAGGGGCCAGCAGAAGCAAATTTGACCTTGGATGTGAGTGCAGGAGGTATGCCAGTTAGATCTTAATCATGACAGTGTTTAAAGAAACAGCGATTTAAAAAAATAACTTGCAATGTTATTTTTATTATTGCAAAAGAAACGCAAAACAAGAAAAAGTAACATATATTCATTGTAGAAAACATAAACACCACACATAAGCAAAGCATAGTATCTGTAATCCCAACACGCAGATGTGACTAGCTTGTACCCTTTGAGTGTCACTTGCCCCCTGGCTGTGGCCTTGGTGTATACAGACTTATATTCTGTGAAAATGAAATCCAACATGCAATGTTTTAAAATTGGGCTCTGCAGAGGGGGTGTCCTAGACTTTAATCCCTGGAATTATTATATTATTATGTATTATTAGTATATATTACCATATAATACATTCTGTTAGTTAGCTCTGGGGTGGGACTTGCAGGCTCAGCTCTGCTCTTAGCTCCTGTGGGACCTTTATACTCTCAGAGTATGGGCATAAAATAGTAGCTTTTTCATAAGATTCCTTATGAGGATTTGATTGTTATTGTAATTCCTTAGTATATCATTTCCTTAATGTTGAACCACAGGACAGAATTTTCCAAAGAATTTCAGGCCACTTTTCTGCTCATCAACTTCAACTCTGTGGTTTCTGTGTTTGTTCCCTGCATAAACACCTCCCCACCCACAGGGTGTCACTTCCCTACCCTGTCCCAACCCCAAGCACTTGGACCAGTACTTAGGGGAGGCTGGGTGTGTCCTTAGGGTTATTCAGAACAGGGATTATGGGGAGTCCTGAGATTCCCCTGGGGAGAAGCGGCCCCTGGGGCAGCCTCCTCTTTCCACCTGCTCATGGCTGTCAGGGAGAGGGACCCTCCTAAGGACCAGTGCAAAGCTCAGATATAGACAGTTAAGGAAAAAAAAAAAAACCAAACAAACAGAGGCTGAGGAGTGTTAGCGTTGTGGCCTCTCGGGACACATGATCATCTTCAGCTTATCTGTCCCACCCCCTAGCCTGGAGGGGGGACTAGGTTTGCCCAAGGGCCCATTGTGACCTGGTCCCTGGGACCTGCACGAATCAACGAGGGATCCCTGGGGACCTCGGAAAGCATCATTGTAGCCTTGCCACTCATCAGCGTGGCCAGGAGCCCGTTACAAACACACACTCTCCACGCCCCAGACCCACTGAATGACAGTCTGCTCTCCCCAGGTTCCCAGTGAAACTCGAGTGTGCACTACGATTTGAGAAGTAGTGCTCTGTGCGACTCAAACCATTCAGAATGGCAGATTCTCTGCCCCAGCTGCACGTTAGAATCGCAGCGGAACGTGTGAAAAACGCCCGTGCCGGCCCCTGCCGGCCCCTGCCAGCCCCTGCCCTAAGACGCTGCGCTGGCGGGTCTGGGTGGCGCACTGGCAGTTTGAGAAGCTCCCCAGTGATTCTGTGGGGCTCTTTCAGAAGACACAGTGACCTCCCCAGCAAGCCCCAGGTGGACCCATGCCCCTGCCCTCAGCCCTCAGGACTGCCGGGAGGAGCAGCGGGCAGGGTGACGGAGCCGCCAGGGGTCTGGAAGGCTGGACACACTGCCCCAAACTGGGGTGCAGCATTCCACTGCCTATGTCACCTTGACCTCACGCTAACAAAGCAACGGGAAAAAGATCGATGTCTGAAACACAGAAAAATAAAATTTAAAAAGATGCACATTGAACATTCTGGAAACATTTAGTACTGGGCAATGTCAAGAAGCAAATTCTTCTCCCATTTTGTAATTTGGTTTGTGTGAAAAGAAGCCTTCCAGAAACATCACCCTTGTTAGCTGCTAGACATTTTGGATGGAGAAAGAACATTCGAGAAACTGAACAAAGTGTCCACTGAGCCAGGTACTATGCCCCATGGCTACCATGATTGCGGGTAAGAACACTTGGGCCCTATCACACTCAATATGGTGCCTCTCAACCCCTGCAGGACGGCCTAGAATTTAAGACTGAACGTTCCAGGGTTACGACAGGGCTCAGGTGGCAGTTCTGCGATTTATGAGTTGTTGACCTTGAGCAAGTTTTTAGACCTCTGTTACCCTCATGCTTCTCGACTATAAAATAGAGATAAAAGTACTATTTTCACAGGTTCTTGTGAGGACTGTATGAGATTATTTCATAAAGCACGGAACCCAGTGCCTAGGATGTACTAAAAGATTAACAAATATTTATTGTTAACAACAATATCAGTGTTATCCTACTGGTGTTAAAAGTGATGCATCTCTAGTAGAAAACCTGGCAATATGTGTAAAGAGGCTAAAAACTATTCATGCCCAATAATCTGACTTCTGCAAATCTATAGTATAGAAATAATCTTGAAACTATGCATAAAAAGATGGGAATGTAATGCTTTTGGTAAGCGTGGACAGAAGACACCCAAGTGTCTGATAGGAGAATAAGGTCAATCATTTTATATAGTCCGCCCATAGACTATGTTTCACTTATCACATGACCTAGGTAAATGTAGGTAATGATAGAAAGGTAGGAGAATGTAGGTGAACGATAGAAAGGTAGGAGAAAAAAGCAGGGCACAAAATTATACGCATCTTATAAGTACAATAAAGTTAGAACAAAGTCCCTTCAGCACAGAGAAGCAAGCTAGACGAGAACGTGCCAAGATGTTAACTGTGCTTGTGTTTGAAGTAGTAAAATCCTGGCTGATTTTTTTTTCTACTTTATTTTTTATTCTTTTTTCAATTTTTCTGTAATAAACATGCATCATTTTTACAACACAAAAGCAAAACCAAATCCCCATTTAAAAGAAGTCTTTTTTAAATGAATATGAAGCAATACTCCAATTCTTACTGTGAGTCCACAATACATTTTGTACACGGCCCCTCAATTTTTAGAATATAAGTGAGACTCTCAAGATATATTTTATGATGAAAAGCACCAAAGAGTTGGCATTTAATTTCCTTTGGTTGAAAATCCTCTATCTTACACAGCCCAGACTTGCTGCAGGACGAGCATGGCAGGGTGAGCCCACGCAGGCACGGCCAGCCCCTGCCCTTACCGTTGTGGGTCTCCATGGCGTGTTCCGGACACACGGCTGACCCCTCTGGCCCTACACACCAGTACATGCTGGGTGGTCTCTGTGACATGCCAGCCATCAGCCCTCGAGGCAGCCGATCTCCAAAGGTAGGTCCGCTGTTGTCACCGTCACCGCCGCTGCCCGTGGGGCGGAGCACAGTATGGACACACAGTCATGGCGGAGCAGAAAGCTTTCTTGTTCTGGAGGTGAAAAACATCATGAAATCAGAAAGCATCTTTAATTCAAGCCCTCTCCTGTACCCCTGCAAATATTTACTATTGACATCGGTTCATTGAGATTTTCTCTCTCCTTGGCAACATTCCTCTCCCCAGCCAGCCAAACTTGTCAGGCGGGGCCAGTGACAGGACAGAGCTCCCCGCATGCCATCTCCACACTGGGCTCTGATCTACCCGAGAAGAACCTTGAACAAGCCCAAAACAATCAGAGAACACCTACTGGTAAAGGGTTCGATAGTTGTTCAATCAACACATCTCCACTGTCACTTGCAAGCCAGCCAGGCCCTGTGTGAGGCACAGTGACGCCAAGACAGCCAATCGAGGCTCCTGCCCTCAAGGGTTCATACTCCAATTGGGGTGGGGGAGACACACAGTTGGTCACGATACAAGCCCCTCCCTTGCCCAGGACAGATTCTTCTGGAAGCCCAGAAGTGGGCATGTAATCCCAAAGGGGCGTTTAGGAAACAATCCCAAAGAGAAGAGATTGTTATTGGTTATGAAGTCAAGTTAGTTTGAGTTTTGGGGGTTAACAGAAACGAGCCCCATACATTTTGCCCCTCTCCCAAAGGACATCTGGCAATGTCTGCAGACATTTTTGGTTGTGACAATTTAGTGGGTGGCAGGTGCTCCAGGCATCTAATAGGTAGAGGTCAGAGATGCTGCTAAACATCCTATAATGCACAGAACAGCCATCTGCAACAAAGAATTAATTATCTGCCTTCAAATAGTTCCAAGGTGGCGAAACTCCAAGTTAGATTAAGACTGATCTAAAACTAACAACACTGTGATAAGCTGCTGAGGCCAGGTGGTGCTCTTCCATGCTGGACTCCCACTGAGCTTGGAGGTCCCCCCAACATGAGTGTCCCTCCTGCTATGATAATTAGGAGACCAGAAAAGTCTTAAGGGCAAGACCCAGGCCCAGATCCATCCTGGCATGGGGTTGGTTAATTGCATGACACAAAGGTATTACCACATGAAATACATATGTGCCTACCAATGTTTGTGTAGGGTATTTTATACATAAAGTACAATTAGCAACCCATGTCTGTGTTCTCTGAGACAGACAACTCCAAAATGTGGAGGGATAGCTCAGCCAAAACTAATTTAAAAAAAATTAGGGTCACATAAATAACACCAAAGACAATATGTAAAGGTAAAAGCGCTGTGTGGATGTCAAAGGTGTGGATCACCTCTGTCACACATTAGCAGTGAGTGGCTCAAGCTGAAATTTATCTGTGTCTCAGTTTTTTCTTTATTAAAAATAGACACGCACCCCCATGGCCTGGCAACCTCACAGGGTTGCTGCAAGAACTCAACTAAGGCAAAGTTTCTGCAGCCACTTTCAACAACAGGGCTGGGGTGGTCATTACTTGCAAAAACAGCGTGAAGACTTGAGAGGCCAGCAGGGTCTCCTACCTCCCACCTAAGTAGCAAGCTCAGAATATCGATGCTGCAGGTGCAGATGCTCAGTTTTCCCAGTGGGTAGATTCCAGAAGGTGCCTTTAAGAGTGAACACACCGGGCAGGCTACAGAACAAGGCGATGAGAATTTCTCATCTAAAAGCCTAGAAATCAAGCACCCGGCACAGGTGGGCTAAACATTTCAAGGCAGGGGAAGGTGAGGCTAGAAAAAGCCTGGCACCAGTGGCTTTGCTCACTGTGAACCAGCACCTTTCTAACCAAAGAGGGAAAGGTCGAGAGAAACCATATGTAGGAAACACCCGTGTTTGAAGTCAGGAAGCCTGAAAAGTCCAAGGAGGAAAGGAGAAATGATCAGTCTGGACAACATTTAGGAAATGATTATTAATTGCAAAACCTGATTCAGAAAAATCAACTTGAGTCGGGGAGCGGGAGAGCCAGCAAGACAGAATCTGTTTTAAAATAAAGGCTCCGATCACACATTAACATCCAGAAACCGAGAAGCACAGCTGCCATCTGCTTTCAAACACCTCTCCGAGACATCCACCAAACGTATCCAACAACATTTCAAAAATCCAAATGCTAGACATTCCTTCTGATGATGGAAGTGTCTGTTTTTAAGTTTAAAAAAAAAATCTTTAAAATATTTTCAGCAAACCCTCGCCCAGCACATTTTGTTCCCCTTTTCATTTTCAGTTTCCTTTTGAAAATCACTTTACCAATGGAGGATGTTGCCTCTGGAACAGTTTTAGAAATATAATTAGTATTTTGGCATCCATTCTAAGGTAGAAGTTTTAAGATGAGGTAACTCAAGTTTTGCTCAATTTTTTTTCCCTCAAATGGATCTTTGCTTCCTCCTCCTTCTCTAGGATTCAGATCAATGCAACAAATCATGGTTGTAAGTTACATGTTTTCCTTTATCATACATCCTAAAGACAGCTTTCAGAGGGTTTTCTGCAGTAATGATTGTTTTAATAATTTTTAAAAACCTCATCAATTTCTTTTTGCCAATTCTTTATACCTGCATTGACAAATAAACCTAAACACATAATGAAAAAGGAAAAAAAAAAGGAACCTGATATTCATTCTGTAACTATTTTATTGAGCCCTTTCCATGAGGAGTGAAGAGCATGGGTTTATGAAGCTGGCAGGGAGGGTACACAGTTAAAAAAAAAAAAAGTAAATGCTGTAAAGTTCCTGACAAGGGGGAAATGTAGGTCAATTTTTTTAGGAGGCTTGGGAAGACCTGTCCATCCCAAAGACTTGGAGGACTTTGCAAGTAAAGCATGTTAGAAATGCTCATATTGTCCAACTCCTTTTTGAATCAAAAGCCTGGTTGGCCCCACGGTTCTAGAAATCCCTTCAGTGCTATTAGCATCCTTTCCTAATACTGGCTTGCCTACAATATGTGTTTAATAGGTTTGTGGACATCAACATCTCATATGGAGCTGCAGGCCAGAGAAATATATTGCTCTCAATTCCAGATAAGCACTCAATGATTGTGGGACAGAAGTGCTCCATGAGTCTGAAACGACATACGAGTTAAGGCTGTCCATTCACCATTCAGTCACTGGACCGCTATGCACTGGGCGCCTCCAGGCACAGTTACGTAGTGAGCACACAGCAGTGAGCAAGATAGACATGGTCTCTGACCCCAGAAGCTCCAGTGGAAACTGAGAGGTAATTAAGGAGAACTTGAACAGATAAAGAAGGAATACACAGACAGTGGGGACTGCAAGAAAGCTGCAGAGCAAGGGATGTGAGAGACAGCATGGGTTTAGGGAGGGTGGCCCGGGAAGGCCTTCCACGGCCACGGGAAGAGTCAGGAGGCACCAATGCTGGAGAGCAAGTTCAGCCTGGGTGGCTGGGGGGCAATGGCCTGGCAGTCTGAGATGGCAGAGGCCAGATCACTTGGGGGGGAAGTGTGTGGGGACAGAGTGCCCCTGGTTTTCATGCCAATTGCAAGGAGAAGCTATTGAAGGGTTCCATGAAGAGGACTGACACATCTGATTTAGCCATTATAAAAATCACTCTGTCTGCCTCATAGATAATGCAGCGAGGGGGGGACTGTATTCATACAGGAAAGAGATGCTGGTGCCTTGGACATGGGGAGAGGCCTTGAGAAAAAAGGGGACACACTAGGAAACATTTTGGAGGTAGACCCAATAGGACTTGCTAACAGACTGAAGTCAAGAGATGGGGAATGGGGTGGAGAATAACTCCTGGATTTTAGATCTGAGCAACTGATTTGACTACGCTGGGGAGGCCTGGGAGAGGGAAAGGTTTGGCTGACCCCAAAACCCTCTGAAAGAAAAAAAAAATAAGTTAATAACATACTAACCTCATACCTAATTTGTCCCTATTTTCAGGACATAAGCAAAGATAATGAAAATCAAATCACTAAAGGCATTTAATGTTAACATTTTCCAAAACTTTGCAAATTCTAGCCGTCCCTTTAATGCCTGGGTACTTTGATACCATGTCAATGAATGGCAAGCTCTAAAAATAATGTATTTGGGGAGAGGTTTGCTAAAACCATAAATACGTGTTCCTGTTTCTCTACCTCCCTGACCATCGCAGGGGGGTGTGTTTGTAGGAGAAAAACTTCATGGCCTCAAATCACGAAGGGGCAGGTTGAGCTGGCTGCAAGGGTTCCTGAAACGTCCATCACCATCTCCCCTGCCAGCCCAGCCTTCCTGGGGGCCCTCCCTCGCATCCCTGCTAAGGAAGGTGGCCGGCAGATTGTAGAGACTGCAGAAGCAACGGCAGTTTTATCTGTAGCCACCAGAGACGTTACAATACCCTGCCCTTGGGCAGGCCCTGAGGGTGTGAAAGTGCGCTGGGCCAACCCACATCACCAGGCCGCCCTGGCAGGGAGACTCCGGCCGTCCCTTCCCGCGCGGCGCACACGCATTCCCTCCCACGCTGCACACTGCGCCCGGCCCCAGTTAAAAGGGTTTTTCTCCAAAGGCAGAGGAAATGAGCGGACGCCCTGGTGTATTTTCCTAGTTTTGTTTCTTGCCTTCGCTCCCCCGACCCCTGCCCCGTCTCGCGCGAGGTTTCGGGGTTCACCGCCTGCCCCCCAACCCCAGCTCGTGGGCTGGCTGGAGTCTGCGGGACGGAGCGGGGGCGTGAGACGGAAGTCGCCCCGTGCCCTCCGCGCCCCTCTGGCGGTGGCCCCTGGGCGAGGGCCACCCATGCCCGACCACGCGGCCGCCCAGAGCGCCGGCCTGAGTCGCGGGGCGCGGAGCCCCGCAGGAGGCCCGCAGGCCATCAGAGGCCAGGGCTCCCCGCGGACCGAGGGCGCGGGCCGGGCGGCGGGCGCGGGCGCACGGTTCCGGCGCGGCTGCGGGAGGCAGCCAGGCCCCCAGCGGGGCGCGGACAGGAGCAGCACTTACCTGCGGGGCGGCGGGGTAGGGGTGCGGGCGCTCTGGGACGCGGGGCCGGGCGGACACCAGCCGGCCCGGGCCTGGCCGTCCCACCGCCCTCTGTCCCCCGCGCCTCGGGCCGCGCGCGCCGGGGCCGGGCCGGGCCCAGACGCACTTCCTCAATCCAGCGGGCGGGGAGGGCGGGCAGCGGGCGGCGCGAAGAGCGCACAGGGCAAGGCCGCTGCGCGTTGAGGGTCGGAGGCTGCTAGCTCTCCCCTTGGTGGCTTACCTCAGTTTCCCCGGCCCTAAAACACAGGTGATCACGTTCATCGCGCGTGCCCCGAGATTCGCTAGGGTCCTAGGGCCCTTCGAGTGCCAGGTCGCCTCCTGGTTGGGGCACCCTACTCTCTCCATGAGGGCCAGAGGCGGCAATATCTGCTTTAGTAGCAGCGCAGTGGGCAGTTTGACTTCTAACGTGTATGTTGGCCATATACTATAGTTGCAAATGTTAAAAAGACGGGAATATTAAATTTGTGTACAGCTCTTACAGGGCAGTATAGAAATATGCAGATCTAAAGCATTAATATTTTCCAAACTGCACTCCTTGCACCACTTGAATGTATTAATTTAATTATGGATGTGTGCAAAGATACTGCTATTTAGTGAATGATTTTCAACTGTCTGCCTTGGAGCGGGAGGTAAGTAAAACATGGTGGAATGTTGGCAATTTATCATGTTTCAACCTATCATAAGGGAGCTCATCTCACCACTGAGGCTAATACACAAATGCAGACCATAAAGATCCACGCCCGTGCTGCAGGAGGGCCTCTACTGGGCTCCACGTGTCCACTCAGGAAGGAGAAGCCTGCTCAGAAAACGCGGATGGCTCTACACCCTGGCAGGACCAGCACCCTGCGCTCCTCTCATGTAATATAATGACTCAAATATTCCCAGGATTTATAGCAAAGCACAGAGGCTAATCTCCACAACCCTCACTGCCATTTCACAAAATCCGGGGGCTGCAGCCTCCCACTCCATCCCCCCCCCCTTCCCAAAGGGTAGGCGCAGTTTTGCAATCCTGTCCTCACCACTCAGGTCCTCATACCAGTTTGCAAGAGGCAGCAGTGTGATTGCTCCCTTGTAAACTAAGTCCCTGACAATTTGCAGGGCATGGCGTCTGCAGTGCAGAGTGAGCCCCGCCAAGGCTGTGCGGCGGCTACAAGGCGCACGGCGCGCCACCTAGCGCCACCGCGAGGAAGCGCACGCCCAGTGCCCGGCAGGCCCTGGAGGGGACGCGTGGCCAATGCGCATTGGGGGCAACTCAACTTCCCTGTTAAATGATATTGGGAATAGGCTAATGTCAATAGGCTAATGTCATAGAAATGTCCCCAAGGTAGAAAACAGACGGAACATTTGACACACAGATGACCTGTTTTGAGCTGGTTATATTCCAACATTGAACTCGATCCATTAGGCATGTGTTAGTCACAGGTTCCCATAGGAAAGTTATTACTGGTTAGTTAGGATTCCTTTCCCCTTCTTAAGGACCACTGACCCCATGGTATTGTAGCTTTTGCTCGGCATCCCACCCAGAGTCTCTGCACCTCGGGTGGGAATTCCACCCCTCCTATGGTGGGGCCGGAAGCCACCTCCCTGAACTAACACTTCTGCCTTCTAAGGGACAGTCGCTGGCTGCTCTTTCTGCGTCTCCTAGTTGTCTGTCTTCAGCTGACATTCCTCCTTGGACAGTTTTTTTAAACACCCCCCTTTATCCACCTTCAAGCTCTAATCAGCCCCACGGCTAGGAGCAAGGAGCAAAGACATCAGAACAGCTTCGTCCACCAACAGGAGAAGCTAGGGCATTCCACAGGGTCCACTTTCAGAGAACGTGCCCACCCTACAGGCACAGGTGTGTCTATTACTCCCAGAATGGTTCCCTTCAGTGACTCATGCTCTGGTTAACTGAATGAGGGAAAGATGTCATTTTCCTATAGTTTTTTTGCTCACATTTGGATTAACAAATGGGATGTTTCTAAATACATGAATACATACATAAATGCATACACTAAGGAGATCGGATCCAAGCCTCTCAATTTTTTTCTTAAAAAGTGGCACTTTACCACCCCATGGTCAAAGTGACTTGGGCTCTCAACATCAAATGGACACATTGAGCTTGGCGAACCTACCCAGGTACAAGGAATATTCTTGATCCAACCTCAGTGTCAGCTCATAGATTGGTGATTGTGGCTTCTTGGTTAGAAGCCTTAGAAACTTTAGGTCAGTTAAACCTGAAAAGATCCTTTCTCTAGATCCTCACTGAGAAAATGATGAAAAAAGACACTGTGCCCACAGTTGGGGGACACAGTGCTTTCCCTAAATCCTCATGCAGTCCTCTCTACCATTTTCTGTATTTACATTATCACTTTACAATAAAATGGGACTCAGAAAGTTTAGATGACAGCTTAAACTTAGCCAACCAAGACATAGAACCTCTGAGGCCCAGCTCCCTGCCTGGGCAACCCCCAAACCCACAGAAAAGGGTTTCACACTCAGGCAAAACACTGGGCCTGGTTGACTGAGTAAATGTAATTTTATTCTTAAGTCATCAATCCTGCTTTATTACAAGCCATTTTGTACAGTTCTCAGAAGGAGAAACGCCTGCCACAGAATTAAAATGTCCCTAAATGGAAAAACATAATGTTTCTCAAATATCCAATTTTATTTTATTGTTATTGCATTGTTGAACACATTCTGCAGTTAGGATCGGAATTCCCAAGCTGATAGATTTTTAAACCATATCACAGGGCTAAACCTTAAAAGAAGTGAAATCTAACATTATATAGATTTCCATTTCTAAATACAGTATATTACAGAAGGTTAAATATACCACCTCTGCGTACTTACAACTATAAAAGATACATAAACTATACCAATTATAAATAACGTAGCATTTCATATTAAAGGCATTATTGTACAATGAAAGAACAGGAACCCTCTAATGTATTACAAGGTTAGTATTTATGGTTACTTGAGATAAAATACTGAAAATTCAGTGTATGAAATCAAATCCTGATTTAACAAGTTATTGGTAGTAAAAGTGATAAGTGTTAACTGATGGAGAGAGGAAGGTGAATTTGGTATTGCTTATCTCAGACAAGGATGATAACCCCATTTTATACATGACTTTCTTTGTACACACATTGGTTCTGACTTAGAGCTTCAGTTTAGTATTTCCCTCTCCAAATTATTTCTCAAACAGAAGCACCATTTTCCCAGTTAGAAAAGGACCAGTAAGCAACAGTAAAAGTATCCGAATAACACAATTTAAGTTTGTTTCTGTTTTTAAAGCTATGTGGGAACACTTTCAGTTTCCCACGTTAAAACATGAAATTGCACATTATTTGAATACCCAAAGAGGAAGAGAAAAAAATCACAACCTGTTAGTGAAATACTGAGGCCATTTGGATGAAGATCCAGTTCCTCCATGGAATCCAGGTGTCATTTATTAACTAATCAGAAATTAATATCAAACTAGAACTTTAAAAAAACAGGGCTGTATCCTAACAGCAGCCTTTCCAGTTGTGTATGTTTTACAAATCTAAAATGGATTATAGAGCTGAGGAAAAGGCGAACTACATAGGCTAATCATAAGCCATTTGTGAATATGGCAGAAATGCATAATTTGTAAAAGTGAATTATGGCTCTGATTTGTCAAATGTCAAATGTCAAACTTCATTATCCTAGGATTTGCTACGCTGTTGTAGAGTTAGAACATTGGATCCTTAGCAGCAAAGGTAATACGAATCATGTTTTATGCATAAGAAAAATGCCTTGGTTAAGGTAGACCATGACATAGTTTTTGAGCAAGCTTTTTGGGCTGTTGATCCAGTCATTTTCCAAAGGCAGCATTGGTTTTGAGCTGAATCTCACGTCCATGTCAATATATAGTCCTCGAGGACCCACACCTGGGCACACCCCAGGCCTCTGGTACCTTTCCAGGGTATGCATTTCCCAAAAGCTTCCCACTGTGAAAGCCCCCCCCCTTTTAACTTAATGCTAATCCTTTCTCACTGAGTGGTCCCACCTCTACCTCAGAAAGTGGAGGGGAATGTTCTACGAGCAGGTAACCCTGAGGAGACCACAGGTACAGGGCCCTGCTTGCAGAACACACAGGGAGTTTTTTTCCCAAATTCTTACTGGAGTCAGATTCAGCAAAGCATTTTTAAGTAAGTGCTGGACACTTCAAATACCACTTCCTAGTAACAAAGCCCTGAGTATCTTCACTGTCTCCTGGACCTGGTCTAAAGGGAAAAACAGAAATGGTCAACAGCTCCCTCCCCAGGCAGGACTGCAATTTTGCACACAACATATGGGCATCCACAGTTTGGTCAATAAACATAAGAGGAAATCAAAAATCATTCAACTCCAGTAGATTTAAAGCCTCCAGAAGAAAGTAACCCAAGAAGGTCAGAAATGTAATTTTTTCTTCGGCAGGTTTGCTCTGCCACATTCAGCTGTCCAGTATTCGAGGAAGAAGCCCCTTTTCCTTCAGGGGTTCTTGTCGCCGAGTTTGATGGTGACAGTTTTCACTTCTGTGTATTCGGCCAAAGCATATTCACCTCTGTGATCACAGAAAAGAAGAAAATTCAAAATGGGCATGTCACTTAGCCATGCTTCCACATTGGAAACTGTGTTCCAATGCTTGATTATTCTGTTGGGCAGTTTGGGTTTATGCCACAGGGCAGAATTGACAACTTGGTAGATTAATAGGAAGGACTACAACACCATTAGCCAGATTCAGTAACTGGATATGTGACTGCAGTGTAAATACCAAGTTTTTTGTGTGTGATGCTTCTGAAAGGACTAAGGGTTCAGAAGGACTAAGGGTTTGCCTTTGAAGAATGAAGAGGTCTTTAAAAAAATAAAGAGGTAATAAGTTCCCTGGGTTGGGAGTAGAGAGCAAAAACAGAAGGCCTGGGAGGGTGAACGAGGCAGGAGAGTAGGTGCAGAGATTATTCTGGGTTTGTAACTTTTAGATGGCAATTTGGTGCCACTTGGAGAGACAGAAGGGGTGGGCCCTTATGTAGATCAGGCAAATTAATGAATTTGACACCTTCCCTGCATCTCTCATCATCTGTAAAATGGGAATACCATAACCTCCTGGTAGTTGTAGCAATTAGAGATAATTCACACATAGTATCTACTATGAGCTAAAAAAATGAATGGTAGAAAGTAATATTGTTATTTTATTAATAATGTGTTATTGAGATTTTTAGGTAGTTTCCTAAACAAATAGTTCAAGAACCCATGATAATGAGTGAATTATTTTGTCATCTTTTCTATACATAACACAAAATACAAAAGCCATAAACAAAATGCTAAATTCAACTTTGCAGAGCAAAGACTCCATTAACAAAACCCAAAAGACAAAGGACAAACTAAAAGAAAAAACATTTACAACCCTGTGTGAGAAGCAAGAGTGCTGCTGTCCTCAATATACAAAGAACTCTTACTAATCAATAAGAAAAATACAAACCACCAAATGGGAAAATCAACAAAGGACACGGATAGTCAGTTTGCAGGGAAAAAAATGCAAATTACCAATTAGTATAAAAAAGGTACTCAACTCCCTCATGATTAAAGAAATGCAAACCAAAACAGTGGTAGGCCCATTTTTCCTGTAGCAGATTATTCAATTTTAGGAATTCATTTGGAAAATAATCTCCAACAAATGCATTAAAGTGTATCCAGAAGGAAATAAAATCAGCACGGTTTGTAATAGCAAAATCTCTGGAAAATAATACAAAAGTCCGTGACAGGAGACCATGGATAAAAAGAATAGAAATGCTATCCAAAATCTATTCTCAAGAGCAAAAAATAGTTTGCTCCCATTTCATTCGAAAACAGAAAAGAATACACATGTTTACATCCATTATATGCATAAAAAATGCACAATATACTTTAAAAGTGAGCATATGATGTTGCATTATAAAGATACAAAGTTGTTAATAATTTATTAGTAAAGAAAAGAAAAATAAAGAGATAAAACCATGTTGAATTAGCACATAATAAGTGCAGCATTAAATAATTGCTGTAAGAATAAGTACATAAATCCCTTCATTCTTTCTATTTCTGCAGTTGCTGCCTTGGTTCAAGTTCTTACTGCTCTTATTCAACCCAATGTGCCATCTCCTAACTTATTTCTCACCCAGTTTCATCCACCTTGGCATTCACGGCCATCCATGAACCCAGCCTTTCTCCCATTAAACCTAACCAGAATGTCAGGGGTGGGCAGGGACTGGTGATCATGTTGTTCACTGCCATATACTCAGTGCCTAGTGTCATGCCTGGTGCATCAAAAATGCTAAAAAAAATATTTGTCAAGTGAACAAATGAACAAATGAGCAAAATTAATGACTGAATGATGTTTATCTCTCACAAATGGGATTGAGGGTTAGGGGAAAGAGGCCTTGAGTTTCCACATATCTCTACTATGTAGATTTTTTTGGTTACTGTATCACTTTTATTAAAAAGCAAAACAAAAAAACAAGAAGACAAGCACCCAAGGGGAAGAAAAACTGCAGGCTCTATACCAAGACCTGCACAGAAACAGATCTTGGAGGGGCGCGTGTGTGGGTGGCCAGGGATGGGGAAAACCATGGAATCCACCGCATGAGGCTCCAGCATAAGAAAAAGGGAACTTCTTGCAACATGAAGACATTAATTAGAGACAACTGAAAACGGAAATTGGTTTTCAAGGCAGTTTCCAGGCTCCTTGTGAATTACTTTAAAATACTTTATGAAAAGCCTCGGAGAAAACATACGCCAAGGGTCCAAAAAACAGACATTCAAAAAAGTCCCAATTATGGCTAACTGGCAGGATGAAACATGGACCGTGTTCAGTGAATGCTCACCAAGCCCCGCCCTGGGCCGTGCAAGGGGGTACTAAGGAGCTGAAGGCCCCATTAGGGTAGTGGGCAGGTCAGGGTGAGGTTCAATCACAGGGCAGGTCAGCACACACCAGGGATCAGGTGGGCCCCTACACCCAGGGACGTTTGCTTTGAGGACTGGAGTTCTTGCTGCCAGGCAAGGGCGTGACTAGCCTCTGGGTTCCCCAGCCCTAACAGCCCATCTGGTTGAAGGCAGCAGATCAAAGGAGACAGATGACCATGCAAGCCCTGGTTGGCTTCACGCCAGTGCTGACAAAAGTGACCCCTGATGAATGAGGCCCTGGACTGGGGTGGGTCCAAGGTCCAAGCCGCCAGCGTTCATGCCTGACTCTGTCACTTCCCAGCTCCCTCGGCTGCTTCCTCAACCGAAAACAGCTGTACCCATTGCGCAGATGGTTGTGAGGATGACACGCATTAACAGGTACAATGAGCTCAGATGGAGCCTGCCACAGAGTCTGTGCTTGGCAAATGCCAGCTGTCACCAGCACTGTCGCTGCTGGGGGGCCCTGGAGGGGACTCTGGTGACCCAGTCCCTGCCTCCTGTGCCCAGAGGGCAAGGCAGGTGGAAGAGGTGAATGAAGCAGAAGCTCACAGAGAAGCTCACAGAACTCAAGTACAGATGAGCCACTAGGGGGAGGAAATGCAGTTTCTGCAAAGGGTCTTCATGGCCAAGAATTTACTGGCGGTCCCTGAAGGGGAAATCGATAACAGGAACAGGCTGAGACCAATGGACACACTGCACTCAGACTTTCAGGCGGCTCTGGGGTATTTGCCATGAGTCAAGGATGGCACTAGAAGGTGGGACTGGGGTGTGGGGGGCAAAGGGACTTTAACTCCATGCAGACTGGCCAAGAGCATGTGTGCAGGGCTGGACGCCAGCCCCGTTCCTTGTTAACATCTTTAAGAATCTTGAAGGGAAGCCACACGAAGGCCCCACCAAGGCCCAGCTGAGGGGAGGTATTGGAGTGTGTTCCCGCTGGAAGATATGCAAACAAAACTACAAGGTAAGGCATTTGTGTATAAATAACACACACTGTTTAAATCAAAGGAAGAGCTTGAGCTCTTTAGAGATGTCCCAGGAACAGCCCTGGGGTGTTATCGCAGATGGTTCCTTGGGAACACGGATCTTAAAGGATGTTTGTCCACAAAGGCTAATAAAACCCTGAGCACCACTGAGAAGGACACGGAGAAAGAAGCCAGCGTACGGCTGGAAACCACAGCGTCTCCACCCCCGGGGTGCTCCTTCCGGCTCTGGGCCCAGGCCAGACACAGAAGGCCCATCCGTTAATCTAAACCTACGGCCTACGGAGCTCGTTTCTCCAGCAGGCCGGGCAGAAAGGAAATGTGGAGGGGTTTGCAGCGGGTTTGCACACATGGACCGGCCACTGACAGCTCCCAGGAGGAGCTGCCACACGCCTCCCAAAGGGCACCCGGAAGGAACCGGGATCACCCACAATGTGCCCCTGGAGCCCCTCGAGGTAGGACTGGGAGGTGCAGAGCCTGCCCTGGGTTGGAGCCCAACTTCCCTGCTGAGGGTGGGGATTTGTGTGAGTAGGGACGTCCCAAGTCTGGCACCAAGTGCACTTTCTCAGTTCTGACCGTGTCCCCATCTAGGGAGCTTCTGGCAAGTGTCCCCCCAGCGTGGTGGGTACTGGGCAGGACAGCAAAGCTAAGGCCTGGAGGGGCAGGCTGAGGATGAGGGTGGGGGTGGGCGGGCAGAGAGAGGGGAAGGGGGGGGGTCCCGACCGGCCCCAGAGGGACATGGCTGACACACACATTGCAGAGGGGCTTCAGGAGCCGGGAGCCCGAGTCACTGCCTGTAAATCTAGTGGATCCCATGGAAGGCTCAGAATGATGGAAACACTTACAGTTCTCTGCCATTTCCCGACATTTTAAAGCCACCAAATGGAGCCTGTGCATAGATGGCGTTGTAGCAGTTGATCCTAGGAAAAGAAGGCAAGGATGCTCACAGTCGCCTGCAGAAGCCCCACTGGACCTCGGCATGCCAGCTCCCAGGCACTGGGCACAGAGCCCTGCCCAATGGGTGGCCTTTGCCAAAGTGTCAGTGACTAAAACACAGGGTGCTCTCACCTTCTGCCTCTCATCCTTCCCATCAGAAAGTACAGTTTGCATATACTTAACTACAGAACTTTTCACTGGGATGAGAATGGAATGAGAAGGGGAGGGAAAAGAAGAGAAAAATTATGGCATAGGGGAACTGGAATTTGTTTGGAATGAGACAGACCTGGCCCCAGAGTTCTCCTGCTTCCTGGTTATATGATGCTGGGCTTATTATTCAACCTCTCTGAGCCTCAACTCATTCATCTGTACGACAGGGATAACCTGCACAATTATCGGTGAGGCAGGGACTAGTACCCATGCTTTGCAGAAGGGCACACATTGCTTTTAGAATCAGAACCAAAAATAAAGTCAGAGAGGCAGTACAGCATGGGTCAAAGACACAGGCACCAGAGCCTGCTCTGCCATCTACCAGCTGTGTGACCCTGGGCAAATCACTCAACCCCTCTGTGCCTCAATTTCCTCATCTGTAAAATGGAGACATAATGGTACCTATCTCAGAAAGTAGTCATTTGGATGGAGCAAAGCGCTTTGACAGTGCTTGGCACATAATTTACAACTAGAAGCTCTCTGTTAATAGAAGAGTAACAAAGCTAGCCAACAAGCCACTCGCGAGAGCCAAATGCATACACACACAACTCACCAGACTGTGCCAGACTCCAACGCAGAAGCCAACTTCAGGGCTTTGTCGAGGTTTTTAGTGAACACAGCTGCTGTGAGTCCATAGTCAGTGCTATTTGCTCTTTTGATCACTTCTTCGATATTTTTGAACTTCAGTATTGGTTGCACTGGTCCAAAAATCTACAATTAATTGTAAGTATGGCAGTGAGGTGCATGTTTGAATGGAAAGGTCTACTCTGAACAAGCATTTCCTTCTTTGTATGCCTTTTTCATATACCCAAAAAGCACACAGGTATGAAAAACGATGATTGGAGAAGAAAGACCATCCAAAGATATTTTTAGCTGCATGATGGTTGAAATCTGAAGGGAAGAACTAAAATGAAATGAAAATAAAACATAATAACAAAAATGCATGTGTTGGCCGGGCGCGGTGGCTCACGCCTGTAATCCTAGCACTCTGGGAGGTTGAGGTGGGTGGATTGCTCGAGGTCAGGAGTTTGAAACTAGCCTGAGCAAGAGTGAGACCCCATCTCTACTATAAATAGAAAGAAATTAATTGGCCACCTAATATATATAGAAAAAAAAATTAGCCGGGCATGGTGGCGCATGCCTGCAGTCCCAGCCACTTGGGAGGCTGAGGCAGTAGGATCGCTTGAGCCCAGGAGTTTGAGGTTGCTGTGAGCTAGGCTGACACCACGGCACTCACTCTAGCCTGGGGAACAAAGCAAGACTCTGTCTCAAAAAAAAAAAAACAAAATGCATGTTGCATCTTAAAATCTCTCATTGTCTTCTGGGTTTCCGAGAACCCCCAGCCCAAGAGCCTTGGAATCACTCATGCATGTTGGATGCACACAAGACAAAACCTTTGCATAACTTTTTAGAAAGTTATCTCTAAAGACATTTACAGGCACGTTGTAGGATGGTGTGCCCTGACCTCTTGGTGCTATGTTTTCTACCAAGGAAGATGCCCTAAAATGTTGCTATAATAACTTCCAGGGGAGGGAATGAGACAACCTTCACCACCGTCTGCAACACAGCAAAGAGGAGGACATGGACGGATTAAAGGCTTGAACATTTAACCACTTCGGTACCAGTGTCAACTATAGTCGATAACCACAGATGAACGCGCACAGCCGAGCGTCGACTTTAGCCAACAGCCGTGATATGACTTTTCTAATTTTTCATTTATCAAAATAAAATTGTGAACATTTAAAAATAACGTAATGAAAACATACGTATATGTTACCTATTCTGATTTACATTACAAGTAAAGCTCCCTGTAAAGTAAAACGAGCTTTCAGTGCTTTCAAGCTTTCCTCATCACACAAGAGCAAAATGGATCTGTCGTCAATGCACAGCACAAACTATCGTGCGGACTATGAGTGCTGGATATGGGCAAGGTTTCACGGCCGGTGAGCTAAGTACCGAAGTGGTTAAAGGTGATTTTGAAAGCAGTTTGTAATTGATTCAATACTGGGCACGGTTATAACCCAGCAGGATGGTGTCCAGCCTGCCAAAATGCCTTCCGAGTGTCCTCAGGACCTCTCGTCACAGGGATTTTTAAAGAGCTGAGCTTCATACCATCACAGCACAGTTAGTAACCCATAAAAATCTCAAGGAGAAAATCTATAAAATACCCGCACCAGGAAGGCCTCTGCAGTGATTCATTCTTTCCTGCGCCCCAAAAGACCACATTCCAGCGTCTGCCCCCCCCTCTCAGCATGGAGTTCTCCTCCTATAAATTCTGCTGGGGTGGGTAACTAGCTCCCATCTAGCTGGACACTGGCCTTGAAAGACAACGTTAGATTTGCACTCTTATGGGAGCCTCCCAATTTCCATCAGCTCCAAGGATGTCCGTGGTGGAAAACTTCCATGTGAATTCTAGCTGGGACATGCTCTTTGAGTGAACATGCTTCGGGGAAGTTCTGTCTGGGGGAACCGAAGGCAGCTTTGGGTCCTTGATCGCTTCCTGGCAAAACTCGCAGGTGGCGACAGCCCTCCAGCCGGGGCTGCAGGACCAACTGGGACTGTGTCAGAAGACTGAGGAGGGACTGGCGCTCCCCAGAGACCACAGCGATGGGTGCAAATGGAGCATCTGCTGCACGGTCCTTGGGGGTCGCCAGAGGCAGAGGGGCAAGACGGCTTCCCTAAGGGCCCCAGAGGAGAGGTGAAAGGCCACACAAAAAAGGAAAACGTTCGCCTTACAAAGACTTCTGGGATCCCTGGGCCCTAGAGAAGAGCTGTGTGAAAGGCCCCAGCCCCAGTACCTCCTCCTTGGCAATCCGCATGTTGTCCGTCACTTCTGAGAAGACAGTGGGTGTGATGAAGAGCCCCCTATCTTCCATGGCTGAGCCCCCACATTCCAGCTTGGCCCCCTCCTTCTTCCCACTCTCGATCAGCTCAAGGATTTTGTCGAACTGCTTTTGATCAATCTGCAAAACACAAACGGGAAGTACAGCCCAGGTTCCTCTTGGGCAGTGGCTGCGTCTTACGTGTTCGACGGCCTTCCCCGCAATCAGCTGCCCTGTCCTGCACGCTCTTATCGAGTCATAATCCATGTGAAAAATGTGCCTCCTAAACAAATATGACTCTGATGCCCAAATCTGGGATGCTCAGAGCAGGGGAGAGACAGGGAAATAGGCGAGGCTCATCTCGTCCTGGCGAAGTCTGGGCTTATTCACATGGCTGGGACACCTCTCCATGCTCAGAAGCCACCCCGTGGGTGACACAAGGTGTGAAGTGGTCACATGCTTGCTTTCCCAACTCTTTACATCTTACTCAGCTTGCCAGATTTTTGTTTGTTTTTATAGAGATGGGGTCTTGCCATGTTGCTCAGGCTGGTCTCGAACTCCTGGGCTCAAGTGATCCTCCCGCCTCGGCAGGTTGCCAGATTTAGCAAGTAAAAATACAAAATGTCCAGTGAAATTTGAATTTCACACATGATTTTTTAGTGTTATAAGCATGTTCCAAACAATATTGGGGATATATTAATACATATACAAAAAATGTATTCATTGTTTATCTGAAATTCAAATCGAACTGGGTGCCATGTGTTACCTGGTGACCCTGCACCCTGCCTACTTGGCGCCAAGGGTCAGAGTAACAGCAACCAGGTTCTCCCTCCACGCTGCAGTGGAGAAGTGAGCAGGAACGCTGCCCTCCCTACTCAGCTGCCCTCCCTACTCAGCTGCCCTGGAAACAGAGTGGCTTGAGCCTCACGGTGGGGTGCAGGGGCTGCTCCTTGGTGGGTGGGGAACTAGCACATCAGAGAGGCTCCACCTTCTGCCATCTTGCCTAGAGGAGTCTCCATGGCTGGAGTTTGCCCTGTGTCACCAGCCTAACACTCGGCTTGTGGACATGGCGTCAGCCGTTGTCAAAAGGACATCCTTTTGGAAAACTACTCAAGGGGGACATGCTCTTTCTCCCTGCCTTCAGCTGACCCTTCTTCCTAAAATCCAAGGGACTCCTGTTCTCTATCATGACCTGTTGACAGTCCCCCACCTCTTTAGCTGGGAGAGACAGAGCTTTAATAGGTTTCCTACAGCTAAGACTTTTTAGATAGAAAAACTAGTTTCATTCCATAACTTTAAATAGACAAACAAGCAACCCCCATAGTACATCGTGGCAGACTGTCCCTGGGGAACAGGCTGGTTTTCTTAGAAGGGAAAAGGATACATCATGCATGTGGCTTGGCCAACCATCTCATGAAATATGGATCCAGTATTAAAATACTGACTTGGATCCATACCTCACACCTTATACCAGGATAAACTGCAAATAGATCAAAGATACCACCATGAAAAATAAAACTATGAAGTTTTAAAAATCTCCCAAATGGGAGACCGCCCCTGCAACTCGAACCACTGATGATGGCCTTTCTAGGACTTGAAATGCAGAAGCCAAAAAAGAAAAGATTGACAGATTTGAGTATATAAAACAACAACAACAACAACAAACATCATAAGGGCAAAATCAGCATAAGCAAAGTCAAAGGGGAAAAAAAACTGGGGAAAAATATTCATAGAAAGCTAATTTCTCTACAACATATGTAAAGAGGTCTAAGAAGTAATGAGAAAAAATGACCAACAAAAGAAAAATATGCAAAGCAAATGTACATTTGATAGCAAAGGAAATACAAATGGCTTTTAAATATAGGATAAGATGTTCTACCCTATTCTTTATAAGAGATACACACATATTAAAACTAAAAAAGGTACCATTTTAAACTCTCAGATGGGCAAAAATCCATATTTTGTTGGTAAGGCTGGAGACACAAACAAGCTTATAACAATGTTGGCAGGAACATAAGTTGGATCATCCTCTCTGGAAGGTAATTTGACAATGCTTACAGAGATTGCAAATGTGTTCCCACTTAGCAACCTCACTTTGGGGAATCTGTCCCTGGGATTTCCTTGTGCATGCGTGAAATCACACACTCCGTGGCCTTGTGTGTGGTTGCACATACCCACAGTAATCAGAAGATGTTATTTAAGTTCTGGCGGCTTCACACAGCAGAATTCTATGTACATATGAAAAAGAATGAAGTTCCCATGCACTGGAATAGAAAGTTCTTCAAGTTAATGACCGATAAACAAGGTGCAAAACAGCATAGCTATCACGCTAACTTTTGTGTAACAATAATGGAGGGAATCATAATATATATTCGTGTTTACTCGTGTACACATAAAGAAATCCTGGAGGTGTACATGAGAAACTAAGAGCACGGGATACCCATAGGAGGAAGGGTAACAACCAGGTTTCTGAATGGGTGTGAGGAGGAGATGGAACTCTTTCACTATAGACTTTCTTTACATGTTTTGGGTTTTTATCCATGTGTATGTACTCCCGCACCAAAAACGGAATGAAAACAACTGCAGTGCATCCAATAATAGATCGAGGTTCTCTCAACTTTTCTCTGGGTGAATCAAGTCTCAGGTTAAAAGTTCCAGGTGCTCGGCTGGGCTCGGTGGTTCACACCTGTAATCCCAGCACTGTGGGAGGCTGAGGCTGAGGTGGGAGGATCGCTTGAGCCCAGAAGTTCAAGACCAACCTAAGCAACATAGATTCCCATCTCTACAGAAAACAGGAAAATTAGCCAGCATGGTGGCACTTGCCTGTAGTCCCAGCTATTTAGGAGGCTGAGGCAGGAGGATTGCTTGGGCCCAGGAGTTGGAGGTGGCAGTGAGCTATGATGACACCACTGCACTCTAGGCTGGATGACAGAGCGAGACCCTGTCTCAGGAAAAAAGAAAAAAAGTTCCAGGTGTGGCTGAGCCTCTCTCCTCCTCCTTGGGGGCCAAGAGGGCCAAAGGGGCTTCATCAAAATACAGGTCCTGACTGGCTGCTGACCGTGGACTGCCTGGAAGACCCCATGTGTCCTGCAGGCAACGCTGGGTCCCCGTGGAAACCTTACGCATCCAAACTCAACACGCCCGGTGAGTCTGTATGAACACATTGTTTAAATCTAATAATCCTCCATGAAATGTCAGCTGGTGCCTCACAGTCCAGGAAGGAGGACCTGCCAGGAAGTGAGACCAGAAACAGGGAAATACGGCCCCCAAAGGACTGGCCCAAGGCTGTGCTCGGCCCTCGGCCGGGAGGACGCTGCCGGATCCTGCCCCGGCCAGGTGGCCTGCATAATGTTTACGTGCTGCGTTGCTCAGTTGCCAAATAAACCTGAATGACTTTGGAGCATTCCAGCGAGCGGCTCGCCCGCCGTGGACAGCGATCTAGGTCAGCTAGCTGTTTTACAGGCATGAGACAGACAGCACTATTTAGACAGCTGTAAGTCCTCTCAGAGTAAAATCTTATTACCCTAGATGAAAAAGCACTTTGGGAGAAAAAAGTCCAAAGGCGTCCTAAAATAATATGCTGAGGTTAGACAGCTTTAGTGAGCTTTCCAAAGGCCTCTGAGTGGCGGCACCCAGGCCCTGATGAAATCGACACCCACTCTGCCTCAGTGTGCCCTCCTGGAAAAGAGTGGGGTATCTTGCTTCCGAAGTCGGGACTGAAGGACTTGGAAAGAGACTTGCCAAAAATGATGGGGTGAAGAAGGTTTCCTTGGTCTGGGACCAGCTCACATATTTCCCACCGCTTCTGGATTAGCTTTAAAATCACGGTGGATTCGATAATGACTTGTGGTCGTGTTTGCGTACGGATCTGAAATCCAACCAAGCCCATCAGACAACCCTGTGTCACTGGCTGCTTGGGGCGGAGGCTGGGCAGGCCCTGACTGGGGACGGGGAATGTTGGACTTAAGCAGGAGTGCGACTCCAGCCAGGGTCACGTGGCATCAGAGCATGTGGGCTGGGGCAAGCGCGGTGGGCGCTGAGGCCAGAAACACACGCCCCTCCCCGTCCCCAGCCAGAGCTTCCCCCAGGATGGTTAAGCAAGACTGACCAACATGGCCCGAAGCCTCACTCACCGCCACCTAGATTGGAGAGCTTGTCATTTAATGCTCTTCCCTTTTGAAAAGAAAACTTTCTCTTCATTGAGTCCTTCCTAGGTGCCAAGAAATTCTCATAATATGCATCTATGACTCCCATTTTCCAGATGAGGAAACTGAGGTGAGGAAGGATTTTGTGGCTTTCAGAAAGCCACAGAGCCAAACTGGAGCTCGGATCTGCGGCCTGCCGAGTACATGCGGTGCCAGCGCAGTGGGGAAGCGGCCACCTCCCGGGATACACACAAGTGGGCAAGTCACAGTTCATGTGATTCGAAATTTCATGGCTCAGGCAGGACTTTGGCTAAAAGCAAAGTGGGTTGCTGTCGAGTCCATTTCAATAATGCATGGGATGGTCAGGCTGCCCTCTTTTAAATATTTATCCATCTGCTTCACTTCATAATTAGCAAGAAAGTGATACAGGATGTGCCCTTTTAAAGAGGATATTAAACCCCGTGGTTATGGTCACTTTCATCCTGGCCTGGGCTTCCCAAACCAGGCTTCCAGAGACCCGCTCCTACGGCCCGGAGGCATGTCTCTGTCCCCCCAGCCCTCACCATCCGGGGTTCTGTGGTTTCTGATGGTTCACCTTGTCCTGGAACACACGTGGCCCCCTGCTGGCACTCTGCCACCTCCAGCCAGGGTCACAGCCCCGTCTGCACTCAGACCCTTGGCTGAGACACCTCTGCCTGAAGCTCTCTCCTGGGGCCGGCCTGGCGCAGAAGGAGGACGGCTCTCTGAGGGCTGGAGGGTGCAGGCAGGTGGCCTTCTGCTGGGAGAACGGCTCCCTGCCCCCACGCCCCTGTGTGTGCAGCCCTGTTTTATAACCCCACAGGGACTGACGATGTCGTATTGTTGATCAGCTTCTAAACAAAAGCCTCAAGCACCAGGGCGAGCCTCAAGCCTCAAGTCACCCTGCACGCGGCCATGGGGCTGCCTGGTTCAGCCCCCAGACAAGCACCGTGGGTGCAGACACATCGGCAGGTTACCTGGGGCCCCTGTTCGGTCCTGACATCAAAGGGGTCTCCCACGGGCCTTTTCTTGGCATACTCCACGCTCCGCCTGACAAACTCGGCGTAGATCTGCTCCTCCACGAACACCCGGGAGGCGGCCGTGCAGCACTGGCCTTGGTTGAAGAACACTCCCTGATGGGCGCACTCCACTGCCAAGTCCACTGTGGGGGGAGGGGGAGGGTGGCAGGCGGGAGTGAGAGGAAGTGATTAAGTTGTTAAAGCAGGACTGGCGACAGCTGCAACTCTAATTGCCCACACAAGAAAACAGGCCCCAGGACGGCTGCATTTCAGAAATTAATTTTGTCC
This sequence comes from Mirza zaza, assembly GCA_008750895.1. Taxonomy (NCBI): domain Eukaryota; kingdom Metazoa; phylum Chordata; class Mammalia; order Primates; family Cheirogaleidae; genus Mirza; species Mirza zaza. Next base: position 127,168 of record VSMD01044073.1, read on the forward strand.
TCAGCATTTCCCTAGTAGAGAGGAAGGGAAAAAAGATTTTTGGGTTCACCAAGTTTGGGGTTAAATCAGTCCCCTGACTGCAGGACTTCTCAGTACCTTTAATATGCTAAGGAACGCAAAATTGTTGCACTCTGCATTTCACTTGCCCATCAAACCCTCCCCTCCCCGCTTTCAGGAGGTTCAATGATATACAGAATAAACGTTGGTAAGCACTGAGGTGGGCCGATTGTCAAGAACTTTTAAAGGAGCATTTTCTGCCTTGAGTAAAAAAATTGTCTTATTATATAAGGTAACATCATGTATAACTTAAAAAGGGTTTTTAAAAAGGCACTGATTCTGTCTGGAGAGGGCTGAATCTGAATTGCAGAGCTGACATTGAATGAAAACCAGTTGCTAAAAGGGAGATAGAGGGTGCTTAGAAAGTAAAATCTTTGGGGATCTGCTTCATGGATGAGAACAGTAATGGGGTGTCATTTAAGCTTGCAGAGGGGCTTTAGTGCTCGGCTCTAGGCTG